>UZAN01048123.1:0-16664 GCA_900618425.1 Echinostoma caproni | reverse complement strand
CCTGCCTGCCTGCCTGCCTGCCTGCCTGCCTGCCTGCCTGCCTGCCTGCCTGCCTGCCTGCCTGCCTGCTTAAATGGGTGGTAACAGCAAATAAATAGTCTCCGTAAAATTTTCTTTGTTTACGAGTTCATAGCTGATTTCCTTGTTATCCAGGAGATAATGTTTGACTTGGAACAAGCAAGAGTTTATTTTTTACGTTCTACTTGTCACTCGGTCACATAGGTCCTTGTAAACAAGTGTTCAACAGTTGCTGAGGTTCTAAAACATCGTGTACCACTAAATGAGGACAAGCAAGGAGAAGGAATATAAGGAAAGGGCATATGATGATGCACTGGGTAGAAGAGGATGAGCGTTCCAAAATATGGAAGTTATTTAGGGATTAATTCAACCGTGACTTTCTTTTTCTAATTGATGTTAAGCACTTTTTTGAACCTCTTGTACTCAACGAACCGACTGTACAAATAAACCAGAATCAACATATGAAGTATTTTGCGTTTCAAAGTAATTCACGATTTCCTCGAATTTGAATATATGATTGATTATATTACCCCACTTTTTCCACCAGGCATGTAATAACAGTTCCTGAATGCTGTGGAATATAACACTAGAAGTTCACTGTCATCTTGGGATATACTACTTTCATGTGGACATCACCAGCTGAGTTATTCATATTCGAAATTGAATTTATCAGACCTAATGGGTTTGGTTTTCGATGCCAGGTCGGAAGACCAACTTACGTGCTTTTTCTGTATGTTCTCACATGCATATCTGCAAGGCAGCAAATGTTATGCTTGCCTCATTTCAAGTCATTAGGTTGTTCATCGAAAAATGCTAAAACTCAAACCTCCCTGGCCAGTGGACGAGCAAAACGCTTGTTCACATGACCGTGACGTAACGACTTTGGTTATACGATACAAACTGCGCACAAATTTCGAGTTCTTTTGGGCTCACTATCAAACCCATGACTCATCCATCCTTCTGTTTGACCGCATTCAAATTATTTCATATAAATGTGATTGTAAAGGCTTGAAAAGGAATTCACCGAAAACATATGTTTGCCTACATTTTGTTCTTACAACTAATCCATTCATTCATTTCACATAGATATTTGAGTAATAATAAGTTTTCAGTAGTTTAGGGGTCAGTTGCCGCATCACAACAATAAGTCACTTGAGAATTTTTAGAATGAGAAACAGTGTTAATCAACTACAGAGTTAAGGAATACAATGAAGGCATATCTGTGTAACATGTTATCAAACGGGAGCCAAGTCAAATTACAAATCTTCAACTTGGTACAAAATGGATTTTCAAAGACCGGCTATCAGTCCGTCCGAATTTCGGAGTGATGGGTAGCTTCTGACAAAGTAAATAACCAGGAGTGGTTTCGCCCGATCAACCTAGAAACGCGTTACCGATAGGCGATTCGTGGCTATTGATACGTGTACAGTGCCCCAAAGAAGATTGGGCTACGAAATCAAATGTAGGTGAAACTTCACGGCCAACGCAATACACATTATCCATTGGTTAATGAAAGTTTTGACCGAAAGGAACGAAATTTAGAGCATTTGATGCGAAAACCCATGTTTCGTTGTATCGCTCTTCGAAAAGTTGAAAAGTTAACTGGAAAAAATAGAGCATATTTTAAAATTTTAGTCTTTTAACTCTTGTCGCATGAGCTTTCAATCTTATAGCCGATCACAAAGAGGATCAACAGTCTTCCTAATTTACGGAGAAGCCTTTTTGGTCTAAAAATGCATGTTAAAGGAATAAACTGTAGTATTTATTCTCATTCATAAGGTACAAAGAGAATTTGTATGGACGAAATCGACATGGTTGATGGAAGCGGTGCGTTTACTTCAATGAACAATGACACCGGGGACTGTTCACGATGTTTGTACTCAACAGTAAAGTACAGGGAATCGGGGTGGTTGCATGAAACCAGTGAGACGCTTGTGCTAGCAGAAAAAGATGAGGATAGGACGAACCCTCCAGAGACAAAGATCCGAAGTGGAGCAATCAATGTATCTCAACAAAACACGATAAAACCATATTGTGAACGCTTAAAGCAGTGGTTGCCCGGTTGTAAATTAGCACCCCGGAAGACGTGTGTTCGAACCCCAGCACTACCACCACATAACGTTTGTCATTGTATGTTTTGATGCAACCCTGCGATTGGCCACTGAAAATTGCATCATTGTTGATGCAATCAAAGGGAGTAAAAATGAGAAAAGTAAAAGCTCTTAGGAGTGATTAGAATAAATGAATATGTTTGAGACGCAGATTAGAGATGATCCGGAAGTGCTGGAAATTTCAGGTTATTGTGGACATTTGGGAATAAAGTTGGAGCGAATAGCGTGTAACGTAATAACTGCAGCCGTTAATCCAACTGTGCTCATTTGTACTCCGGATGCTTCGCAAAACCTTACCCTTAAGGGCTATTATTTAGCTTGGAACGCGAAAACAACTCCGGTTTGTGGTTTCGCAACTGGACTGCTGCGCTATATTGTAAAGCTGACCGCTGCACGTTAAAGGTAAAAGAAGGCATAAGGAATCCCGTTGAATATCATGTTCACGCTTAATTGAACAATGAAGACAGTGTATGAGTTCCCTCTTCCTGATCACTCGTTCATGAAACAAAACCTATGGCAATCGCCCACTAATATCCATCTACGTAGACTGATGAAGTTTTACATCAATGATAATTTTGAAGCTTTTAAATGGAAAAGTGCATTATAAGTTTAAAGCACCATTTTTGGATGTTTGTTGATGGAGGCTGTTTTAACATTCCTTTTCGTGAAATTCCTATTTTGGGGGACAAAAGCAATTGAGAAAGAATTTCATAAATTACTTTTCATTGTACGTGGGTGTTCTATGCGTCTTTATCTGTGTTGCTTATCAACATGACCCAGTGATGTTAGGAACCACCCGTTTCCTGGAGATCAACATGATTTCAAAACATTGATTTGGCCACATTGTCTCTTTATGAGAGTTTAATTATTGAATTCCTACGGAGACAATGGTACGTCATTCACTGTTATGTGTTTTTATGGGTTTACAAGCTGAATATTTTATTTTTATAAACTTCTGATTGTGATAAACATATGCGATCACTAAGGTCATCAGAGTATGGAAAATGCAGAGCAAAACAGTTTAAACCCATTGTTACTCACCGGTACCAAAGTCCAAACAGCAAATCTTCGTGGATGGGGGGTAACGATGGAAATGAGTCAAACCTCCAAACTTCCATCAACTAAATCATTGTCATTATCATCATCATTATCATCCGAGTAATCATCGCCGTCGTCGTCATCTAAGTCATCGCAACCAGGGTTTGAAGAGGTTCAAACCAATGCTGTAAGGGAGAAGTCATTTGACGACCGGAAGTGTAGCAAAACATCTAAGCACTTGGCCGGCCACAGAAAACTCCGTTTCAGTTACGGTGTAATTCCGTGGTCCTCAGTGGTGTGAAATGACAGATCAATTAATGCAGAATAATTTGAAGAAAAAACATTTTGTGTCCTTTTTTGCGGGACCTGATTGCTAACTCTGGTGACTTAAAGCAACAGAACGTAAATAAAGATTGACGCTAGACTAACTGAGTCCAGTAAGATATATCGTATGAAAAGGCCCAACTGATTACAAGGGACCCATTTTATAGCTTGTTCTGGTAAAAACCGAGTAGTTTACCTACACTATTCTACCATATATTTTTATAATGAGTCTCTTACATGTCTCGAGTTGGCCTTGGCTAACGATATTGCAGTATTTGGCCAACAGGATCACATGGACACATCGGAAAGAAACTGAATTGGTTGAGTACACTTTACAATAATTTCCTCTAGCAAAGTAATCTTCTAAGTAATGGTCATTCTCTGGTGCATAGGATTTTCGTCTCTTTTATACTCTATAGTTTTTAATTTCTATATTTCGACAGATAACCATGAGATTTTTAACTGGAGTACTTATGAGAAGCGCGAGACATACTGTGAACGAGTAGTCTTCCTAAATGTTTTGAATTAATTCGTTTAAACACGTTTTTTAATACGATGGAAATTTTTGTGACAACCAATAAAGAGCACTGGACAGCTGTTTCGTTCTCTTTGGGACTCATCAGCAGTGCGTACTTTTTGTGTCCCTGTCAGGACTCGAACCGCGATCAGTCGGCTTGGGACTTCAAACCCTTACCCCTGAGCTACACGGTCAACGGTTATCAAGAGAGTTATCATGAGTGCCTGGTGTCTCTGAACAATCGAATGGACTAATCCAAGCTTGATACTCTAAACGTTTTTTAATGGTTTTCATAGATTTCAAAGAATGATTGGCATTGACCTATTTAACTTTGGTTATTTCCTCTGAGCCTTTTGAGCTCAAATTTTCTTATTACTCAAAATAAGGTACTCCATGAGGATCACACATCATTGCAGGTAAATGACCAAACAGAGCACCCCGAATCAGTATGCAAGTCAACTCGTTCATTGTTCATTCAGATATAAGATAGGAAATGTCGTTCTGAGGTTCGGAATGATCATGATTCGGACTAAGCAATTGGAATGGATCTAATCTATCCTCAATGTAAAAGATATTCTAATTAAACGAAAAGTAAAAGAAACTATGACATGGAAAGAATGGATTATTTCCTAAAGATATACGCAATGTTTACGTAGTGTGAATCCAGCAACTTTTGTTACCACAGATCAGCAAGATAAAATAAAATTTATATGAGGGCCAGAATAACTATTATGTTTGATGAAAACTCTCTAAATCCCATTTTGTTCCACATAGGCTGATGACGTTGTTATAGGTTGCAAAGCATCCCAGAAGAGGCTTCCAAAATTCAAAGCAAGCTGAATGACGTTATCACTTGGTCCCTGTCCCGTTCCATCTCATTGAATGCCCCTAAATGTCAGGATGTTGTGTTTTCCCTCTTGGCCGATGTAGCATATTCAGCCCTTATAGATAGGTTCCCACCCTCTCTGCAAAGCAACAACCCTTACCGAAATAAAAAATTGTAAAATACCTTGGCGTCACCCTATCACACAATTTATCATGGTCACTGCACGTTCAAAACACATTCTGTAAAGTTAGAAAGCTTTCATATTTCTCACTACGATTGAGATTACTTTCGGTTCCCCACAAGCTGATTGTTAGATTTGTGAATGTATGCGTGCTACTCCACTGGTTGTATTGCCCTCCAGTAATTTTTCCCGGTATGTTGAAGAATGACTTTTATTTACTGGAGAGATCTCTGAAACACATCTCTAAATGTAGTGGCATTGTCAGAGATAAACTGGCAGATTCTATCACTGACAGACACCTACAAACATGTGAAAATTTCGCCGCCAGAATACTCTCAGACACTCACCACCACAATGAATTTTCAAAAGCTGTATCTACATCATCCACACGCTCAAGATTTAAACTTTTATTTGCACGTACCTCTGCTTATCGCAATTCTGTTCTGCTATATCTAGCACGTCTACTTACAGACAAGGACACAATTTCCACAGAATTGCGCAACTGCTTGCTTCATTGACAAACACCTCATTGCTTTCCGTTTCACTATGTAATGATTTTGTAAATTTGAATTCACAAATATGGTGCGATTGCTGAAAATACACCCATCCGGGTGCATAAAGCTACTACTGACTTGACTTGACTTGACTTGACATCGACCATGTACGATTGGGTGTTTCGAATGTAACTCGGATGAGTTGTTATATTTCTAGTTGTCATTAATTCGAGTGGCATCCCCATCTCCCAGACCAGCGAAAGGAAAGGCGGGAAATTTGTTGTGTAATGTGGTTATACGCTTGGGATGTCAGTGGTTCAATATTTTCTCGGTTAGATTTGATGGCACTAAAAGTTTCATGCTGTGCTTCAACCAAGTAAATGAATGGGAGGATGAGACCAGTTTCGGTTTCTCGCATTAGCTTATCAGTTCTTAGTTTACTAGGCGAAGTTGAGTGAAGTTAGGTAGAATGGATGAAGGTCCTTAACGGGATACATATGGAAACCGAGGTATCGGGAATGTGAGCGGTGAACCACTCGATGGAACGAGTTTGCATTGCGGCAAACTAAAATACGGGTAACAACCACCAGCACTCCGGTGGACAGAAACACAAACAAGTATTGGATTAATTGTTGTTCATTGGAAATTTTGCTTCAATTGTCTTATATAATTAGTGGCTCATTGCACTTCCGGAAAATAAATTACGAGCAAGTAGACAGGATGAAATGATCATAAGACGATATACACAAATTTACTGATCAGGATATGGTGCTAGGAATTTAACACAATCTCCTGAGTCGATGAGATGATGAATATTTACTAATACAACTAGATTGTACCAATTGAAATTCATAGAATAAATTCTGACGTTGAATAATGAAGATAATTATCGAATCTCACAAATCTATTGACTTTGCATACTTGGTCAAGGTGACATCCTGCAAAAACCAACCAACCCGGGGGCCATTATAAACAGTTATATCCTAGTGATCAGGAGATGATTCGTTAGGTGGTCCTGTTCCCACACTGCGAAGTGGAACAACAAGATGTGGTAAACTTCCGTTTCCTATCCCCTGTGCGCTCTCCTATAATCTAACGTACAACACAGGTTAGAAAATATAGTGACTGATTTGTAACTAACCGCTAATGATCGCTAGTCCTACTCGAATCACTGAATCAATTTTGTTATCATTTCAACAAGTTCATTTCGGAAAATTTGCTTTATGAGTGAACCCTGATCTTCGAGCATTGTTCAAATATCTGTTCTGCCATAAACTCGTGGGGTGTTTAAATTCTGTCCTAAACTTAAACTGAATTCGTTATGAGGATTGTGCAAAGTATATTTAATTTAGTAGGCATTCGAAAAGTTTTCTGTTGGGTGGTTTCTAATGGTTGAGACTACTCCCTATAATGACGCAATCTCATCGTAAAATGTAAATCAATGGAAGTCACGAGCACCACTTACTTGTTATAGTTTTCTGAGCCTTTGTCTACCGATCGTGCACACGTGGTTTGAATCTCAGCCTCTTTCATTATTCCTGAATCGGCTAATTAACGCAGTTCGTCCCTCTCTATTTAGTTTACCAATCAGTCTTTGTGCACTGTGAATCGGTCAGCAAACATGTGCACGAAGCATTGGTGGTTGTGATTTTTAACAACTTGCATAGATTAAACTGAGCTGCTAATCTGGTACGGGTGATCAAAAACGATGCGATAAGGTTAGAGGTGGTTGTGCATGCCGCAATATTTGCGCATTTGACTTCAATGACCCTTTACTCTCCTAGAATCCCCGTGCTTGTTTGACCAGCACTCCTTATTCCTCAGATTAGGTTTGATTGCACGGGTAGTTGAACCGTACGAGGTTGTGACAGGGTAGATGTGGTTATGAAAAGGGACTTAGCAACTCGGACCCAAGTGATTCAGTTCGTATGTTCTGTTTTATCGAACGATTTTATTTTGTTATTCCGATGGTAAATTATATTTATTTTAGAATCATTTTGTATTTTGCTATAGTTTTGGCTATAGAAAGAGTCACAATATAATTTTTGTTATTATTACACACTTTCGTGTGATGAACAGCAGATGGGGAAAGCCCCATAGTCACGAACACCTGCTGCTCATTGATTTTAACCGGTACCCTGAGCCCGGGACTGGGAGTGGCGAACCACGTAAGGCCCCGATAGGTTAGGTGTGGTATTGAACCGGACGATGATAAATGTGACAACTTTCCACCCTTTCTCGCTCCAACTCAGATTTGTTTTATATTCATCGTTTAGTTTAAAACTTTATTATTTCAAATTAATTTTCGAAAACTTGTGAATCTTTTTTTAACGAAATATAAAACAATTTTTACCCCTCTTATTTTCGGTCTGTAAGGGACTTAATAGTGTAAAATCTTTTCTGTGTAGTATACTCTTGGGATGTGAGTGAATACTAAATACCATACTCAAATCCTTAAGAAATTTCCATGGCTTAAGTAGTGTTTGGAAAAAGCTATGTCCAAAACCCTCGAGATTCGCGGAAAACAATTCAGAAAAGCTCTGTCATCAGGACGTTCATTTTCTTTATTCTTATCGATCGGTAACTGAGGATATCGGATGGCTCCGACCGAACGTAAATCTTACGAACGCATGACAGATTCAGTTTAAACAGCATCATAACCAAACTGTTGCGGCGTATAGTGGAAGTTTTCCCAGCGATACTATTCGCGGTCAACTGATTGAAAGGCTCCTTTTAGGTCAAGGAAAACGACAACCTTTGACCAGATTTCATGCATTAAATGAGTACTGAAGTTTTTGAGGTTATCGCCCCATATTTTGAACAGATTGGGAAGAAGCCCTTCGGATTCTGCTACTTTTCATCTCCTCTGGGTTGGGATGCAAGATCGCACTTCAACTTCAGTAGAAGGTTCACGTGATACTCCCACGGAGCTCCAACTAAACCAGACGAGGTGATATGGTTGGCGCCTAGTCAGATGAACTGCTCCTTGAAGTACTCCACCCACCGATCGTGCCGTGGTTCCCTATTGTGTATACCTTGTCCACTTTTGTCGCAGGTTGTTTCATTAACTGTGGTTCATCGACCTCCCGCATTACATATCAGTTGGAACAGACTTCAACAATCCCGTGATCCAGTTGCTACTGCATTTCCTTAGTTAATGTTGCCTATCAGTTTTCGCGGTCCTTCTCCAGGCTTTTCGTCAGCCAACGTTGCAGACGCCACCCACCCCGCGCTGCAGTGCGTTCAGCACTTGCCCTAGTTCTGATTCAAAGTGGGCATGAATGGCTTGGTCTGATAAAGGATGATCTGCCAACCGAGTTTGTTGGGCTTTCTGGGGCCACTGAGTCGTAGAGTGCGTGACCAGATTCAACGCAGGTGATCCAATAGGACCTGCAATTTCGCTGTGAGCCACGCCAAATTTAGCTTACAGCTGTGGTCGATTTTAGTTACCGTGCCGGTTGCATTGGAGCACCACGTTGTTATCCGTTGAGAGCTGTGTCGGAAGTTGGTACTGGATAGAGTAGATGGTGAGTTGCGCAGAACTGGAGAATTAGATCGCTGTTATTTTTTCGCTGACAGAACAGAGCTAGGCGGCCGCCCAGGCAAGCTTCAATGCACTCAGTTTTCTATCTTGTGTTAAACTCACTGGCGAGTAAAACTATATCGGAGCTTCGCCTCAACCGAATGAATCTTGTGAGTTTATAATAAAACACGTCATTTTGGGCTTCAGAACTGCATTTGGTCGGTGCACATGTTGAAATATGGAACAAACCCTTTTTGATGTTGCTTCCCTTTCGGACCCTGATAGACCTTTGGAACCGAGTCGCATAAAAGTGGTTGCTGACGGAGGTCCGATCGTGATGTTTTTGCTGTATTACTGAGTACAATGCTTACACCACTCTGGCATACTGAACAGACTTCGTCGCCACCTGATGTTGGGAGGGAGTTTCTTGAGGACAGATGCGGCGCACTTAAGTGGATTATATTACTAGGCTCTTGTATTCACGCCTCCTGTAAGCAGACAACAACCCCAAAGAGCCCATTGTACGCGCCAGACACGTTGACCCACTCGCATCAGTGTCCTGACATTAAAGGGCCCATATTCAGTGACAGGGCTAAAGAGTCTACAGTGAATTTAATAAAAAACTACTTACCTAACTTCTTGGTACCGAACTTCGGCGAGTGATGCACAAGTTGTTTGAAGGATTGTTACGATTCGGAAGAAGGGACAAAGGGAGATGGCTGGGTACGGAAAACAAAGAGATAAACAAAGGGTGGCATATCTGAGCAGTAGAACACTTATCACTACACACCCCACTCGATGCAATGGGAAATGCGGTTCTGATTATCCTGCGCGACGACCGATGCAGTATGGAATTACTTATATTTTGTGTACGTATTGGAGTTTGATGAACAAGTACTGCGAAGGTGTCTAGCCATTAGGAAGAAGAAACATTACGGTTATCGTCCAAGATTTGGATCTGATTAGAGACCAATTTCCTTGGGTCTATTACTTCTCGACCGTTTTACAGATTAAGACGAAAAGCTCCAGTGGAACGAGGAAACTGAAAATTTGTCTGATCTGCTCTCTGACCTTTCAGGCACAATAACATCTCCTGACATGATGAAAACCATCTTGTGTAGCTTATTCGGTCAGAGAGGTACATAAGTTGCAGTTTCTTCGTGATGTCTGCGTGTGGGAGAAGAGCATTTGTTCCGAACTTTAGTCTTACTGCGGTGTTCTTTGTTCGTTTGAATCATCGCCTGAATCGAGGCCACACTGAGCGCCCAATAAATTTGCTGGTAGTTCGAAATTTACACCACAAAATTAGAAAACATTTAGTGTAAATCAACACGGAAGATACTTCTTTCTAATAAATGGTTATTGATTCATAAAACGTTTCATTCTGATCAATATGAGTATTCTGAACAACGACGTTTTTCGTCCAATGCAAAGTAATCATATCGATAAATATTTTTTTCTGAAATAAGTTGAAAACGTTTATGACTAAATTAGCCTTACATGAGATCCCTCGACATGAAGAGAATAAAACTTTATCCCATGAAATGTTAAAACTGATTTTCAGAAGTCAACTTTGAAGTGTGCTAGTCGTTTGAATAAGCGTTTTATAATGTCACCATATATAAACCGAATAAAATATCCCAGTTTTCGCCAGAGGGTCAAAATGTTAGTGGCTTAGGTAGACACAGAGCCTCACCCCCTGGCTTGTACAGGTGCTCTGATGTAAACAAAGCCTCAATTATTCCAGTAAAACAACAATGTGGAGGAAGAAAACTGATCCCATCGGAGCTTTATCTCGTTAAGGAATGTCTGGTAGTTGACGAGAACGGAACAAGACGAGGGAGGGTACACTAATTAGCGCTTTTGCTATTGGGATTTCGCACATGCCTTTCTAAATAGTGGTAAATTGGTACTGTTTGGTACTGTTCATCAAAGGAGTACATGGACGGGCATATATGTATATTTCCATAGCTCCATGTCAATCAAATACAGGCGCTGTATAGTATAAATATTTCTACCGAGCACACCAAAGTTTCACCACGGGTAGCGAGCAAGCACAGTTAGATCAACTCCAATCGTTTACTAAAGAGAGTGGTTACCCAGGTATTTTATTAAGAAGTTCAGTCGGACACCCGAGCCAAACCAGCAGTATACGAAGTCCCTAAGAACACTATTTACATTTATCTTCTCTTCAAAGGCGACGATATCAGTTCGATCTTCCAAGGCCAGCTGCAAAAGTAAAACACACTTATGATACTGTCATCACAATCACAACACTCATCCCCAATCCACCCACAAAGCAATCCCTGCCGCTCTCCAATAAATCACATATAATGTGCCTATTTGAATGTGTATGTGGAGAATTTTACATTTGCGGAACACAATGGCAACTGCTTATATCAATCCAGGACCACATTCCATGTTGCTTTAGACGTCAATTATCCAACTCATATGATCAAAGGTCATTCACCAATTTGACCCGTCAAACACACAAGCATTACCAACTACTAACACAATCAGTCGCATTACAGCAATACCAACGACCACCCTTACCCAAGTACAAACAATCTGTAATCTATCGCAATAGCATCATTAGTGCTAACACCAACCCACGGCTGCTCAGGTTCGCGGAGTCGGTTGCGACTAGATGGAAATCTGGCCTGTTCGTGCATATAGAACTGTCAGCCACACTACCACCATCTTGGCAGTGGTAAAACGTGTGATCATTCCATCATACCTTATTCGTGTGTAACTGATGTACTGTACAACAATATAAACTGCAATTTTGTGCCGTACTGCACCAATTGAAACGCAGCGAGAGATGACCTGTCAAAAATCGTGCAACTTAGCTTTGTTGCACTTTCTCTTTTAAGTCTTCATATATTATTTTCTCATATTTATGCGGTTTCTCGATTTGCATGTTCCAAAGCCGAATCAATTCAGGTAAAATCTAACAGCTCCGGTATGAATTAAATCAGAAATGTTGTTGTTGTTGTTGTTGTTGTTGTTGTTGTTGTTGTTGTTGTTGTTGTTGTTGTTGTTGAAGACGGAGATAACTTAGTTATTTTGAAAGTGGCTCTTAGAGGCCAGGGTACGGCATCTTCTGGAGGAAAGTAATAGACGCCATCTGGTTGTTAAATTAGTAGGCTTCATGCCAAAATAGTTCACCTACCTGTTCTAAAATACAGGTAGGTGCACAGCCTATTGGTATAATGAAGCTGCAATACCTGTGTGAGGCCTGGGTCATTTTTATAAATCAAAACTTATGATTCCTTTACAGAGGTTTTGTTATCGTGCAACAGATGCCTCAAAAATAGTCACCAAAATCGAAAAACTACACCTTTTTCAAATTCTTACTAATAAAGCAATAATATATTCATTCACATGAAAGATGCTCAAAGCGCTAGGCTTTGGATGAAGAAATTTTCGGAAAGTCCGGATGTCACATATATTCGATTAATAGCTGGAGGCACTTTTAAAACTAAATCACGTACATGATGAAGACTTCGGGTTCTAAATGTTGAGTTTATTAACTTTGAACCATTGAAAGCAGGAAGCTTCCTATTTGATCCACCTCTTCACAAAGTTGTTTCATTCAAATTGTAGCGGCAGCTATTCAAAAGCAGAACGTATTCATTATCATATGACACAGTGTTTAGTTTTCACTCATTTGAATGACGGGATACTTTTAGTTTGCTTTCAACTCCTCTTAAACTGCTTGGGTGTAAGTGTATGCCTGCTGCGGACAGCTCACAGTTGATGCGAAACCCACCAAAGGATGCAAAGAACTGCTCGCATTCAAGCAATGTCGGTCGGTTTTGACGGAAGTCATTTCGCGCTGTTCGGTTCCATAACGCAGTCTCACCTGAGTGAAAATGCTTTTAGCAGAGTTAAAACGATCGGCACCGCGAATCAAGTTGTCTTTTACAGTCAAGTGGAACTCTTCTTATCGGTTATGAGTATATGCACGAAATCGGTCGTTCTATGATAAATAGTGATTGGTTTATTTATCACAAATTTAATACAAACATTCTAGGTCGGTTTGTTCAGTGTGTTGCTCTAAATGAAAGCAAAAGTGAATTCACCTGCAAACATCCTGATCTACGGGGTAATAATTAGCTCCACTTGTAACCGTTTTGGTCAAACAGTTCAGCACTGCATTGGCTAAAAGCAAATATAACCATTACGTGATGAATCTCGAATAAGCACGAAACTTTGAGACTACAAAACCAATGAAAATTAAAGTTGGTTTATGGTGATCCTCATTGATTCTAAGAGTAATCGATGAAAATGCTTCGAGTATCCCTGCATTCATAGAATGATCGACGTTCGAAAGAAGGTGGTTAGAGCTGGAGGACTGAAAACCAACACAAGACCAAAAAACACAAATTGTGCAAATGAATTTGCCTGCCTTGAGAGCAAATGCATCTTGCATTATATGTTTCATTATATTAAAAATCATGAAGTGTTTGCCATCGAACGCTTTTTTTGGGAGTGGGTTTCGACTCCTTGCACAATGATTCCTGATTCGAGTTCATCCCGAACTATTAGAGAACATGCGCTGCTGATTAGTCCCAATAAGGACGACAAAGCTGTATCAAGACAATCTTGAAAATGAAGGTTATAAAATAACTCCCATTTTGTATTTAAACTATTTTGTTTGGAGCTGATTAGTTTTGATGCTAATAAAAGTGATTGCCATCTGGATCAAATTTTGATTATTGATGTCCCCAGCAACCCAGCAGATAATAAGCTGCATCTCAGTTTGCGGTGAACCTGAAATATGTTAGTGGATTAGTACTAATGATACCTGACAATTGTAGAACGGATATTGGTTGACGGTCTTTAGGCAATTGTTTTTTTCAAAAGCCCATTAGCAGAAATATCAAACTACTGAGGAAATAACGAACAATAAATCAACAGAGCACCGACATTTTTGTTAATGAAGTCACATGGACTATATTTAGGAATGCCTAATTTGGTGTGTATTTTATACTTTCCTCAATTTCGCTTTTACTCTGCCGCGCCCAATGGTCTGTACGATTTGAGTAGACCAAGTGTGGCCAACATCACAAGGATTGAGAATTTCAAATTGGTCTTCCTCAAAAATGTAAATTAAGGAGCATGGACGTAAAACAAGATTATGATATTCCCATGTGTTTTTGATAAGAATCCTAATATCCACAAAAGATGCTGTGTTAGGACCATGTTCGGAAGAATCCAAATGCACTGCAGAACTAATATGCTCAAGAATAAAGAAGAAAGATACATATTTAGAGTGTTTGCTCGTACTGGCCTCACCCGAAACTTCATCAAAAGAACTGTTATCCAAATAAGCAAATAAACAATAAACGGAGAATCGAAAACATGAATGACTCTTCCGTACATCAAGGAGGTTTTGGAAATAACAGCGGGACTATTCGAATCATATGAAATCCAAGTCGCCTATAAACCGACAGCCCGTCTAAGGTAAGTCCTTAAAAAACCAAGGGAAAGAACAGTGGAGAAGGACAACAGCATTGTTATCTACAAAATAAACTGCAAAAGCTGCCCAAACCATATCAGACACATTGGAAAAAAACTATCCGCAAGAATCTGTGACCATCAATCAGTAGTCAAGAGGTATGACCCACTGTCGTTGATTTCTCCCCACGAAGATCAAGAACATCAATCGACTGTGAATCAGTGAAAATCATCGATCACGCCCGATCAAAGACACCGGAGAATTTCTCGAGGCTTGATGCTCTTCAGTCAACTCAATAAATAGGCACATTGAACCGGATCACGTAGACACGCCAATGCAACTCAATGATCACATGACGTAACAAATAGGTCACGTCGTGACCTGGAGACGGATAAAAAACGCAAACTAGACGGATTAGCAACACCCCCCACTATTGCCTTTTCGCACCAGATCAACGGCGAACCGCGTCGAACACAGTGAGAACAGGTGACAAAAGTAGTCGAGGGAGAAGAACACATAAACCAACGAGTACAAGCTGAAATGCCACTTCAAAAGCACTAGCAATGTCACCTTGGTTGGTAACGAAACGTTTACAAGCCATTTGCGAAGCTCGGCGAACAGACGAAATGGAACTTTACTGTCCACTCACCATGTTTCTATTCTCAATGAAGTGATGAAAGATTAAACGCATTACCGAGTTACACCACCATAATGATGCTTGTCTACGAAATTTTTGTGAATGAGCATAATGCTACAGAGTGCTGTTTAATTGCTTGCTATTATTTTCCCGTCGGTGTACAGGTTAACGGAAGCCACCGGCATACATACTTGCATAATGTTTTACCGTTGAGATTGTGTTAGAAAGATGCAATGAGTCTAAAATACAATTGCTAGTCTAATTGGAACGCTTATTATATGATGCAATATGGGCTTATATTATATAAGCTCAAGGCATGTCCGCATAAAGGAAAGTTACTGCCTCCAGTATGCTTGTGAAATACTCAAGTTTGATTTCTCAATTGGTATAGTGATGTTTTAAATTTTAACAGTATAAGAATAGAAGCTTCACAGAAGGATTCATAATGCTTAGGTTCTGATGAACGTTAATCAGAGATGCTTATATTGCGGCCGATTTGTGAATTAAGTGCGATATCCATTCTTTATTCAATGATCACTTATTTGGTTATGCTATTTCCTCAAGTAAGAGATGATTCTTTAACAATTGATTACTTCCATAGGTGATGTTTGCTATTTTTTAGGGACTTTCAGGGACTGCAAAGTGAAGTAATTGGTATTTGTTGTGCATTCTGCCATTGTTATCATGTTTTTCGTTCCAATGTATTAGGAACGATTACAATCTTGATGAGGAAAAACGTGCTCGTCTTTAACGTTAATTTCTCTTTGGCGTAATTTTTCACACAGACCGCCCCCAAAGGATATTTTCGATGAATTATGCATCTTTAATTTTTTATTAGAAACGAGGTTTTGGGTGCTTGCGATGATATATTTAAAACGTCTGTCATCAATAATTCATTATGAAGTACATTTGAAAGAAGGAAGTCCGTCCCCTCAAAACGCCTAGATGTGCTTTCACTGCAGAACAGCGAGAAATGCCAGGCAGCTGTCGAACGGTCCCCTCGGTACGCAAGGAAACACAGAGTTCGGTCGAAACTCAGTGGATCAGGATAAAGCCGTCGGTACAACAAGCTGCTCTACACGTACTAGGCACTGGATCACGTCGTCTGAAGGACTGAATATTCGACCAAATCATCCAGTTAGCTAACGCGGCCGGAGAGGCACACCTAGCTCAATCCTCTGCTAATCGCGATTTCAGACGACAAGCAACAGGATCAGCCAAAAACGACAAATGCAGCTACTGGAATGAACTGGCGACAAAAACGGAGACAGCAGCAAACTTGGGCAACCTGGCGACCCCATTCCGACTTATGTGATCAGCATCGAACAAGAAACAATTCACCCAGTCTGTTGTGCAGCGCGTCTGGCGAGCTCATTTCTGATGTGCAAGGAAAATGTCTCTGTAACCCTCAAATCCAACTTCCGTGTGCGTCCTCCTCGCGATACAAGGCTAACAGTGCTCTGCCATCAGTAGAAAAAGTCTCATGTATCATCAACCATCTTAAGCCACGGAAATCTCCCGAGATGACAGG
>UZAN01048122.1:5523-24831 GCA_900618425.1 Echinostoma caproni | reverse complement strand
TAGATTTCAAGCTCCGGGAAACTGGGCTTAATCCGAAGGTCTGTAACTGGGTTGGAGCGTTCTTGTCCTGACGGACCTACAGGGTGCGGGTTCGAGGATGTCTATCAGAGGTTGGTCCCACAAGGATGCAGTCTGGCTCCCCTTCTCTTTTTAGTGTATGTCAACGGCATATCGTCAGGGCTGAAGAACCCCTGCTGTTCGTTCGCAGATGATATTCAATTATTTAGTAACCCGGACGACAGGTACTCTTTGCAGAGTGATATCTTGAGGATATGCGAGTGGTCTCAAAACTGGGACCTCCCACTCAACGCATTCAAAAGTCATCTGCTAGCCAAGATAACACATCCCGTCCCCCGACAGATCCTCACTACGGACGGAGCATATGCAACCCTAGCTTACAAATCAGAGACGACGGACCCTGGTGTATAAGCCTCTAACACCTTTTCCCCGTCTTCCACCTCTGAAACAGCAGCCTAGAAAACCAGGCGAGCTTTGTTCAGACTCCAAACGGCAATCACAAACCGTTGCCTTATTATATTCATGCCTCTGTACACAGCCATCGTAAGACCTAACCTAGAATACTGTGTTTAGGCCTGAGTACTGTATCTTCAGAAGAACATCAAAGTCTTAGAATACGTTCAGCGATTAGGAGCCCGGATGGTCTGGAGTCAAAAAAGGCTCAGCAACTCGGAAAGTCTAAACCTAAACCTGTTCTCCCTAGAACGCCGACGGATGACGAGGGACCTCATTGAAGATTGCAAAGCCACCAGGAACATGGAGCAGTCACCCATTGGACACTTTTTCACTTTGCGGACCAAAAACATCCTCCGAGGGTACTGTTACACAATTGAGAGAACCAGGAGCAGGCTAGCACTTAGATACCACTTCTTTGCAAATAAATTAGTCCATTTATGGAACAAACTACCACCTCAAATAGTTAAATGTCCCACAATGAAGGATTTTAAACTAGCGCTGCACAAGGAATGGTGTATCTTAGGCCCAGATCTGCCCTAGGGATCAAGGTTCGTTTAGTTTACTGATGAAATGTGCGTAACAGATACTGCGCCGTCTCCCTTCCACCTTCCAGATATTCTTACCTTTGTGGAGAGTCGGAAGAAGTATTACATTCCCAGGCGAGTTGGTCCACGGACGGAACCCGCAATTACCAGGACACACAACAGGCGAAGGCCTCTCTACGTCCTGTAATTTGAATTCGAATTTGAATTCGAACTCCGTTTTGACCGTAACTTAGGTTTGACCATACCCCAATAGAAGAAACCTTTTGTTAACAAACCTTTTGAATAATAGAAGAGGTTGTAATTTCTCATTTTACTTCTCACCTCGAGCAGGAAAACTCGAGTCATGCCTTTTCAGTACTCTCTGGTGTAGAATCATCTCAACGAAAAGACACTAGATGGCTTTCAAGGACCGAGAATTTTCCAAGATCCGGGACTATTGAGCCTAGCCTCGATCCTCTGACATAATTCAAGAATTCAAGGCTACTCGATCAAAGCACACGGTTATGAGCACATAAAAATAACGAAGACTTTGGCATCTGCTGAGGTCTTATCAATTTTGTTTTAATACTCTAATGGTTCAGTGGACGCTATTACAACCTTGGCAAAATTATCATTGGCATGAATCTGAGCGGAAGGTTTTATGTGAAATCGAATTACATACGAGCGGCTAAAGTAAGCTGATGTTTGTTCATTAAATTAAAATAAAGGACAACTGGGTTTTATGTGAAGTCAGGCTCCTAACAGACGATGTAGACACATTTTTGTGCATCAAGTCTCTTTCACTCTCAGGATCCACAGAACCGGACGACTCTCATGGCGATAATAGCACGACTGAAAAAAGATTAAGAAGCCAAAGCGATAAGCGTGGAAAATCGACTAATTTCACTGCACTTTGTAATCTGAGTGAATATAAATCCTGCTCAGTTCGGACGGTTACTGTGAACGACAGAGATTCATTTGCCATTAGACTTGTTCCCGCTGGTGTTATTGGCAACAAACAGCTTCTGATTGCTTCTGTTGATGAAAATGAGATTACTACATGGTTGGCCATCTGCAAGTCGAGTATTGGAAAGAAATCGAAGCAGCAGAAAGACAACATGAGTACAGCTGGCACACTTAGTAAAGCAGGAAGTTTTCTATCCCTAAAACCCATCAATTCCAATTTTGATGCTGAATTTGATGAGGGTCTGTTGGATAATGAAGTTTACGAAGCCTATTCTTCAGGTAGGTACACGTTTCACTGTGGTAGAATAAATGTTTGATAATAACGAACCCAAATGTGTGATTCTCTGAAAATAGCTTTTTCCATGCAAATGACAACTTGCAGTTTGAATTATCAGTAGACAACTACGTAGTTGTATCATACTTGTTACGAAAGTACCCCGACTTCGTCTCACACTTGCTCATACCTATCCCCATGTAGCAAAGCGTAGCGCATCGATCAGCTATAAAAGATTACTTATGAGCTACATCCGCTAATTTTGTTATTCAACAGTAATTAACATTTAAAACGCATTTATTATGACTCTTATCGGTCTGAAGACTCCTTTTGGTAATTGATTCCATCAAATAATTTATTTTCGATGTTTTAATTCGTGGGTTAATTGCGTTCTAATCAATGCGCAAAATGAGATGAAGTCCACGGCTAGATAGTAAATCCATGTGAAACTAAACGGTTAATAGGGTAGTAGAGACGAAACAATTGTTCGCCCTAAGGTAGAAAACTAAAAACTGTATGTTTCGCAATGTATCTCATTGTAGCCAGCTATTAGTGCGCTATTAGCCGACGATGTGCTACCTGGGTCTCGGTTTGCCAACTCCATGAATAGGTTTATCTTAAACATAAGTTACTATAAGGATGCTACAGTACATCAGAGCACGGTCGAGGGGGAACATTGGAGCCTATAAAACAAAGCTTTTGCACTGCAACGCTAACGAAAGGTTTTGCAACATCGATGGTACCTACGGGAAGCTATAAGAAACAAAAGAATGCAATCGCGGGTCTTTTAAGCCACTTTTGGTGAGCACACGGTATACCTTCATTGAGACAAATTGTTTGAAGTTATATTTTTAAGCCTTAAATTTCTCCTTCATATTTTTAAGTTCTTGGGGGCAACTGTGATAATCACAACACGCCTGAGTGGAGTCAGTTGTACACCCGATTCATTTGAGGAGCTGTTTTGCGTTTTTTGCCTTGTTATTCTTTCTGAGTTTCATGAGGCTCTGATTGGCGATCCATACACATACCAGATCAGACTAAGGGGGAAAGATATTAGGTTAGGTGAGAATGAAGTTCTCCATTTTTTGAAACAGCATACTTAGTAAAAGCAGTACCCAATAATTAAAATACTTTATGAGTAATCTTTTCTTCGTTAATTCTTTATGGAGAGCAAATTTCTGAATACGTTATGTTTAATACAAGTGTTCGTGTTTCTTAGATCCCGAGAACATTAAGTTGCTGTATATTAAATCTATGCAAATGCAAGCTTCTTCCAAGATCAATCGAAAAATATTTTGAAAGGGAATCTTAAAATGTTGAGAGACAATCCACGATATGATCAATCTGATAAACTTTTAAGATTCATACTTTGTGGAATATCTCTTGGAGCTAAATCACCAAAATTCCATCAGTTGGGTCGGGTTTTAAGTGGTAATCAGGCTTAATGGGGAATCGGTTGCTGTTAAATGATGATAAGACTATTCCCTCCTTGGAGTTGAGTCTAGAAAAATACATGATTTATCGAACGACAGTGGCTGAATGGAATGAGCCAATAGCCAATTGTCTTTTAGTTTGTGTTGAATTCCCCTTTTCGTTGTCTTTCTTCTTAAGTTTATTTATTAGAAATTTATCACCGGTCTCGGTTTGGCTCCATAAGGAGGTCGAATAGTGATTACGCACCAAGCAATCAAGAGTAAAGGCATTATTATCCTGAACATATAATTTGCAATCCAGATGTTTGAAAACTAAACTGTACCTTCCGGCTGTATCACGTTATATGTGAACGAGAAATATTAAGAAAGATTAGACTGTTATAAATGAAAGTTTTCCTTTTCGCACCTCTGCTTTAGACGGACATCAAAACTTCAAACTAACTTATTCACATTGTGTTTGCTGTGGACTCATATAATGTGAAGAGAATATAACAGAACTATTATTTATTGTGGTTTATTGTTCGGAAAATGTTTCTGAGTTAGAAGGACACACGCTTTCACCTTTAAATGAAGTTTGATGAAAATCCATACTAGTTAAACATATTTTCTTACTACTGAGTTCTACGATAAATTCATTAAAATAATTTCCATTATTAGTCAGACGCATAAACCACATAAAAAAGATTTGATTTTAAAGTAACCTTTGATCACAGACTCAAATGCAATTTGATTATTAAAATTATGTTATTTGACAGATTGCAACAATAGAAATCACCGGTAATTACTTTTTCAATGATTTATTAAATATTGTTTTGGATATATTGTTTGCTTTTGACCACTCTTTTGCCCACGAATTTCAGATACTGGTACTGCCTTTTGGCAGTGTGGCTCACTTTCAAGGGTTCTGACTGCAATCCGGAGGTTCTCTGTTTAAGTCCTGCAAACTAGGCAAATAATGATGTTTGCTACTCTTTAGTGGTCTTATTATAGATTTATGTCGCAATGAGACTTAATGATTTATGAAATTTTTTCAATGAGTTGAGAAAACTTACATGAATCAAAATTCCAAATGTGTTTTATTCATTAATTCACTACCCGAGAAAATGTGAATTTCGGTTTGGATTTGGAAAAGATATCACGGTCGTTTTCAGAATTTGACGGATGTAATAGTCAAGAGTAAACTCTTCAGATTAGGTGCACTCCCCAACCGAATTCATTTTGATAAGTTGTTCTCTAAGGATGCAAGCAACACAGATCCCATTTTGTCATCCATTGTCATAAATTCAACGTATTCTATTAAATTCTTGTAATTATTTTTTTGCTTATAGAGGACAAGATTCCTGCTTTGCTGGAAGAGGCTGGGGATTGGATAAAGTTACGGCTCAATCAACCGGAATGCTATTTGAGGTTAACGGAAGAGCGATTAGAAGTATTAGATGCTATCACACAGAAGCCTGTTCAGTGGTTTCCATATTTATTGATAAGACGGTGAGTCTGATGTATATGTTTACCAGTTGATTTATCATTAGAAACAAATACTAAATGCAATCATGATGAGTGGTTTTTCAAGTACAATAAATTGCTCATAACTCTGCTTATCAGATTACGTTACCTCGAAATGCGTATAACTTAGTAGTCGCTAATCAGATAACTCGAAAGATTTCAGTTGTAATACCAATACGAATATATTTATGTATATTTATAACGGCTAGGAAAAGCAATGTTATAGATTAATGAGATGCTTCCCGTACATTACACTCATCAAAGCATTTTGATCTCTAATAACAGGCACCGCTGATATGTGGAAAGGACCAAGAATGCAATGGTCATCTGAAATAGCCATGCAGCTGATTATCAGCAGAGTGAAGTCAAAATACAAGTAAAGTTGGATCGCAATTCAAAAAAATGTTTGGCTTACTATATACAAATCCCTAAGTAAAATGTTTACATAACCTGACTCATTGGAACGAGAAAAATCTTGGTGTAAACATAAATAGCAATCTTAGCTGTTTCTATTGTTTTTAATTCGAAGGCTAAGATACTTTTACGCTCCCCAGTGGGTTATTTCTACCGTTGTTTATAAGTTTGTATTCTGCATATTTACTGCTATGCAGTTATTTTTCTTGGCCTACGCAAACAAGATTTCAAAGACTTACGTGTCGGTCTAGCCGCCGCGTCTCTTCTACTTTTGTGAACAAGTTACTTGTGAAACTTTCAGATAATCCTGTGTTCAATTTACGTAGAGGATTTTGGCAGACTCACACGACCCATTGCACGGAGAACTGACAAGCTGTCGTTCCCATCCCTCCACACGCTCTGAATTCCAACAAATGTCATCTTGTATCGAAGTTTACCGAAATTCACTTATACTTTATTCTGCACGTTTACCCACATATACGTGAACTTCGTTTTCAACCATGGACTATCAGTTGTCTCTATGCCGTCGGTAACCAGTTTTTCCATTTACATATATTCCTTCTGGCGATTGTCTCATATAGGATTTAACTGAATCGTAAACCTCAGTAGTTGCATAAGTTACACAAAAAGCAATGAAATAAAGCCAATTCAAGGTTGTCTAATAGTGTATATTGTAGTTCATTCAACAACTAGGGATCAAAGAAGCAAAATACTGATCTGTATAAATTAGTAGTAATACTAGTATTTAACGCTCCTAGAGATAAAATTGAAGGATTCTTTGCCAAGACTGTCAAAACCACTGGAAATAATTATTTCCGTTCCACTAACATTTGATTAGAGTAGTCACAACTGTTTTATTCCTTTTGTATTCAGATCAGCAGACTAACTGCAATTCCCAGTAAACAAAACTGCTATTTTCATTGACTTGCGCCGGTTGTTGAGAGAGGAATCCATCAGTTTGTGCTTTTAGTTAATAAAACTGATTTAGGTTTTTTCAAGTAAATAGAAAAAATTTCATTCGCTTAAACTTGGTTGTATGAGAAATTTTCCATAAATCGTTATGAACAACGGACTGAAAGGATGTGGAACATGATTAATGCTAATATCGCAGACAATTGAGTGTGTTGGATCAGTTGAGCAGAGTAACAATACACGTCGAACGCGGCACTATGCCGGATTGTACCATCCTTGATATAAAGTGCATCAAACCCAACCGTACGCTCATAGATCGAGAAAATTACCTTACTATTTATTCTGCGATCTTTTACTCAGCCCGTTTCAACATAGAGTATACAATTGTGTCAGAATGGGGCAGGGAATTTTCCATAGTCCGTAAATTAAAAAACAACAACTGAAATCCATGATGTTTAATCGGAAGAGTGAAGGCAGCAATTTGCTAGAAAACTGTTAAATCCTCACATATTGCGTGATACAGTGAGATCATTTTATTGCAACTGCTTCTAAGCACGCTATCTTTATAAATCGCAAAATGTTTCGCATTGTTATAAAATAGTTTGATTGTGAAAAATTCCGAAAAATGTTTGAATTCAACCTAAAACACGATCAGTCACAACTTTAAGTGACTGACTGATACCAAATAAGTTAGTGGAAATGATAATGAAAAAACCGACTGAACTGTTTGCTCTAATCTGTTGCGGTATTCTGTTCAGGTAAACAGCAGTCAAGTTATTCGAATGTGTACTGGAAAACTTTCCACGGCACAATCTTGTGTCGCTTATGAGTACGTGTTCGAACGAACGCAGGCAAGCAGTCATGCACGCACAGCTGCGATTGTTTTTTACTCGGTGGTGGATACATAGAAAAATGTTTCCGCTTTGAACCCAAGTAAACCGTGCTGATTAGTTCGCACTAGGTAAAGCGCCCGGACACAAAGTGGAACATGTTTGTCTAATCTACTGATCCGCACACACTTTGTTAACTTGTGCGTGCCCTGGAAACAAGAATCTCACCCATATTTAAAAGTACAGACGGTATTTGGAAAGGATACTGATTGATTTAGTTGACGGTTTCCGTTAAATCTGTCACTGAAAGAATTTCCCTCGGTCTCGTCCGACTTGTCCGAATACGGTTGACCGGGTAGGCTGATCCGATAGTTCTGCGAGAACGGGGCAATAATGGAAGCGATGTGTAATTAAGTGGTCATATCACGATAAAACGTGGTGGCATATGTGAGGAAAGCTTTCCGTAAATGAAATGCACAGAGCAAAATCTAAAAATCACAGTACTAAAAATTTCGTGAACTATACTTCATTGTCGGCATTTCGCAACTGTTAGACTTATTAAAAACTTGAGTCAATTTGCTTTATGTTGTTATTTTATTCAGGAGTGAGGGCAAAAATAAAAGACTAAAATGCCTTACGTTCGCAATTTTACTCCACGTCTATAACGACAGTCGATTAAAAATTTGCAATCAATAACCTAATACATTTAGCGGATTACTCGAAGGGCTTAAGTTAGGGTGATATTACGTCTTTTGTACCTCAATAAATAAGTTCGTGACACACTGGGTTGAAGACTAATGTTTTATCCGTCAAACAGAGAAGATTGTGCTATGTTCCGATTGGCGTTTCACAATGTTTTATTCAGGTGAAGTGAAAGTTTTTATTACCGGTATTAACTAGGATGGAAGGCGGATTAAATAGTGTCATTATTCTGTACCTCGCAGCTGCTGCTTGCGAGGTTCTCCTATTGCCAAGGAAACCGTAACACAATTACGTGCATTTTGTCGCTCGGCTTCTGTCTGAATACTGGCTTATCCAGTCAGGTTAATAATCGTTTGAGATGAAACATTAATTCCATTTCGCCTGTTCGCCGAGCTTGGCAATTTGTTTGCAAACGTTTCATCACCAGCCGAAGTGACATCATCAGTGCTTGTGAAGTGACACATGTATTGTCGAAATACCGGGTGGCAATATTACAGAAAAACGTAACCGTGCCAAAGACAATATGGAAATAATTTTCAAACTGACATATTACATTTTTATTTATGAACTTGAAGCGACAGCCTAAATAATGGATACTTTTTAGTCCTACACAAAGATAAACCCGAGGAACATAAATCGATATCAAATCGGTGAATAATTAAATCTGTCGATATGATTCTCGTCAAGTTATTGCCCCATTGTGGAATGGCATTCACTCGCGATCAATCATATGCATGGGGTGCGAGTGGTATTTAATTGGATAAGTTTTACTGAGTTTGGAAGACGTAGTCTGATCTTTTATCCCTATCATCTACCAAACTGTCATCCTTATAACAACGGAGTTGAGTTGTGTATATCAGTGAAAACCTCCAGGCAAATGGGCAGGTTAAATCATGTTGAGGGTATCCGAGGCCTGAAAGTCTCGGCAAACAAAAACATAAACTACTTTTAGACCAAGCGACACTGATTGCTCGAGGTAAATGCATCCAACCAGCAGATATGCATGGATCTTCGGGTTTGCCTCCGTCTCCATCCAGTAGGGGATGGTCTCCTAGGGAGTCAGTAGTCACCATGCGCCAAAATGTCGATGCTAATGGGTTTACACTAATCAGTGCAACCGCCAGAGGTGCTTGCTACGTCGAAACATTGACAATATAATACTGGGGATGTCCCTTGCACTAAACTTCTATGAACCTTCATGATACTCTCGAAGACGAATTCGGCCATCTAATAACTTAGCCATAAAATAAGAGCAACGAAAGTTGGACGAATGGTAAACGTTCGTTTGGCATATTTCATGACAGTATCTTTCATGATTTAGTCTCACCGTCACGATTTTCAAGGATATATCCGAAGCGGTCGTTCTGCGATTATTTACGAGAAATATTACTTAAGGAATTTTCTGATCCGAACCAACCAACCACACGTGGGTCCTGGGTTCGAACTCCGCTCCCCGTGTTTCGACTATCTTTATGTCTCCAGGCAGCCCTTGTATGGCCGCGGCTTCCCTTGCTGAAAGTTTAAATTTCTAAAGTTCTATAAAAAGGACGTTAAAACATTTTTTTAGACTGTACAGACAGATATTTGTTCAAATGCGTTTATTTGAGTTTTTGCTAGATTTTTGTCGTGAACGATAAACAGCCCTGAATGAGATTTCCTTTCTCGTCGACAGTGCTCATTGTTACACACTTTTGCATCCTTAACTATAAACAGGATCATTTAGTAAAACGGCTAAAATTTTCTCTCCAGACTGGAGGACTCGAGAACTGAGTCTGCGCGGGGATATCCAAGTTAGGAACTACTAAAAGGGGTCTAACAAAAAACGGGACAGCTTTTCATTGCAGTTGTTTTACCATTACAGTGCACTATCGCAAATTCAGGCTGCAGAACATTTACAGATCTTGATGTGTATGAACTGGTATGAGTTAAGTGAATAACAATCTCATTAGCCTCGCTGGCCCAAACAAAAATTCGCGACTTGTATTAAATGTTACACTGAATGGGCACTACTTTTTAACAATGCATTTCACTTGGCTCCTTTCACTAAACATTCGATCGATGGAATTTTTATTCACATACATGAGTTCGCATCGTTTTCAAAGGAGTCGTTTTGCGGCCTGTTTCCTGGATGGTTCCGGTTCGAACATCAACTCATCCCCCGCTTATTAGTAATCTATAGCTGACTTACCAAGGTTTGTAGGCTCATTCTTTCGAGTACACACTTTTTCTTTAGTATATGTATGTGGAGATTTTCTTACTCAGTAATTACCGACATTAGTGACATTTTGATCAAAAGTTCAATGTGAAAGTTGGACATTTTACCCTTTATTCCACTGGTTGATCAATACCTGAGTTGGTTCTTTGTCACAACAGAAAACTCCTCTCATCCACAGTATATTATTGAAACTATTTATGTGTTTTCTCTTATAACAATAAAACAGATAAATGTAATGGAGAGCAGTTAACACATTTACGATTGCTCATAACTTCGTAAGATAAATTATTGCGAGGTTGCTGTGCGACAACCTGTGGCAACCTGCGACACCTGTGACTCCTCCATGACATCCGACTGTTCCTTAACTGAAGGGTGTATATCGCCGCAGCTCGTAGTGTCCTACTTTACGGTTGCGAGACCTGGCCCCTCTGCGTTGAGGATGCTAATCGACTTTCTGTATTTGACCACCGATGTCTCTGAAGCATTGTTCGTGTCTGGTGGGAACACCGTGTGAGTAATGACGAGGTTCGTCGTTGTGTGTTGGGTGCGGATAGTCGTTCTCTAACAGAAGTAATCGCTCTACACAGCCTCCGACGGCTTGGTTACATATTGCGTATGCCTGCCCACCGACTACCTTTTCGTGCTCTCTTTGCACTTACCTGTCAAGGCTGGAAGAAGCGCCTCGGCGGTCAGACCATTACATGGCGTAAAGGCATAAAGAAGCTGGCTTCAGCTTTGGCTTCGGTTGGTGTAGCCCGCCTTCCAGGTTGGGGCTCACGGGATGAGGATTGTCGTTGGTTAGAAACGCTGAGAGATATGGCCTAGAATGGAAGTCAGTGGCGTGAATTCTGTAAGGTCTGTCTGTCGAAATCCCATGCCCCGTGGAAAAAACAACGCAAATTTTTCAAAAGGAGTACGGTGAAACACAAACAAATCTTGTTATCCCGGTTTCCTACTTTTCTCGATTTTAACTGTTCCACCTTCTTTCCACTTTACTCTGTATTTCAACCCACCTGCCCCATTTTATTGTCATTGTTATTATTATTATGGCGTTTGCACTATGCTTGTTTACAAGCCGGTGTAAAATACATCTCGCACAACTGCTTCTCCACCGTCAAATATATATATTTATATTTGATATATATTTGATATATATATATATATGTATATATACTTGTGTGACGGACGGTAGTGAAGCAGTTGTGCGAGGAATTCATCACGTTTGCAATTTAATGGAATTGTGGGATGCGGATTAGGCTTTTACGCGTCATTTAACCGTGCTCAGTTGATAAAATACATTTGTCTATCTAAACGATATGTCTTGTGAACCGAATAAATCGATTTCGGTCACGTGAACTCCTATGCCTGTCTTGGGAACCAAGAGTTCATGATTAGGTGGCGTCAATCTGAGATAATACGCCCCAATGGGAGCGTATTAGCAGTTGACAATTGGGACAAAATCCCCTGTCAAGATAAAATGGGTAGAAAAATAGAAGAAGAGCCTCCGGTAAAACGCGCTGGATGATTTTGGATGGATGGCGAGTTGACATCTCAATTCAATTTTGTCAATACAGTTCAATGTGATTCGTAACAAGTTAGGGGAAATATTACTCATTGTAATTCATGGACACTAATCAAAGTATTGCACACTCAAGGTTTCACCAATCTTTGCATTCATATCACTTTATTAGTTTTATCAATTATTCACCCTAAATATTATAACTATACTGATTCGGCCTTTATTCTTCTGCCAAAGTTGCATCTAGAAGAACCACACCAGCGGGTTCAAAACCTGGTTTTGAGGGTTCTGAGGTCAACTGTTTATAGACTGTCTGTTTAAATAGCAAACTTTATTGAAAATGAGTCATAGCCAACAAGCGGTAACCTAATACAATGTCCCACGTTTGAATCTCGAAGCTAACACCCCAAATCGGCAGCTAGCTACTTTTTCGATTGAATCAATACCTGACCTATCCCCGTGGACCCTTATGTGGGTTGTGACTTCAAACCTCCGATCTTAAATTTACGGTGTTCACCGTAGCAGGTTCTCATGCCTATATCCTTACCTCTACCAACCCTTGTGATACCCAATAACGACTCTACTTAGTGTCTGCAAGCACATGGACTTTCTTACTTTAGAGAGCGAACTGTCAAATTAGGTTCTGTTTGATTGGATTTATAAATGGGAACATATGCTCGTGTGCCAATTGTTTAATTAGCATGATATTGCCTGAATTAGGAGATAGATTTTGGAATGACCTCCCGTTCCCTTTCACGTGTATATAATCGGTTTGAGGATAACTATGAGAAAAATCACATGAAGCTTATCAAATGTCTTACAGAACAAAGTACATCTGGCAATCTTAGAAAACTGTCCTTGCGTTCCCAATGCATCAATTCATCTGTGCCCCATTGATTTGCAAGTTCTCCTACAAAAGCCTTTGTGAATACCGCCGTTCGCGAAAAGAAGTTCACCGAACCGGTTACTGTATCTGTCCTCAAACCTTTTACCTCCAGTTGGTCTTCATAACTCGCATATCTGTTGGTTGTTGCGCTGCCAAGTGGGTAACAGGTTAGCCCTTGGTCTATAGTTTGTTCTACATATATATCTTTCACTCATCTATAGTTAGTTCCCTTAGCGACTCGTGAGTGACGACAGCAACCATCTTCATGCCGATGGGAACCTTTATCTGTCCAGATATCGATGTGTGATTTGAAAACAGTGTCACTTGATCACACGCGCGCGCGAATGTGTTTACGGTGTTCTTCGTCAATGAAGAGACCTGGTGAGGGGGGGGGAGGATATATATCCGAACGGCGAACGAGTAAAGCCGGCACATCTGTCCAGGGCGTAGAGACAACGAACTACCACCTACGTCCACAGTACGTGATGTGCACCTAGTGTGTCTATGTGTGTGGTTAGTCGTAATGGGCGACCGTCAGACAGATGGTATTTGTTGCTGCGGCATAAAGGTCACCAGGATCCCACCTTCACCTTGCTTCTTATCGAGGCTCCGGGGTCCATAACCTGTTTCATGAATGCGTGGGCATGTTCCAATCAGGTAAGAAGAGTAAAACAGGTTATTTCCGCACCAAAACGCAATTCTTGTTATTGCTCAGCATTATCTGAAACAATGGTGTTTATCAAGGAAAGTAATGAATGAAATATGTTACTTCGCAAGGTCAGTCAGTTTCATAAATGTGAACGTACAAGGGAGGTGTATTGTTCACTACAAATGGGCATCACTTATTGTCCAATATGGACATCAAATAGTATGACCTATATACTGACTGTTTAAGATTAAACCAGACAGTAAGCACTATGTCTGTAGTGTAAAAACCTGGTTTCGAAATTAATGGAGTCCTTTTTTGAGGCACAAGCAATGCATCACGTAGAACTTACGGTGATATTTGCCTAAATTTTCCAGAAAAAGAAAGGCGGTACACTGTTTGAATTGCCTCACCCAGTTTTATAGTGAACCATCTGGTTGCTATTAGTAGAAAATTAATTTACTACATCAGGATAATAAGAACCCAACCGATTGTACGTGCGTATGTGTGTATGTCTTTGGTGGTGATGTTTAACACCAAATAGAGCGGCGAGGGACGTGGATGTTCCAGTGTGTTTAAAGCTTCCAAAGGACCGGAAACACCAATTGGCGCCTAGACAATACTAGATACGAGCAACGAACTAGCGGTCACGTGATTTTCTAAAAAATAAAAAAATAAAGTCTGTATCTCATAACCCACATCTGTTATACATTTGGTCCCAACTCGGTAAGGGAACCTTAACCTGCACAACTCATGTGTGACTTTGCTGGTTTACGTAAAATAAACAAATCCGAGTTCCCTGTCCCGACAATACTTGTTTCCGCATGACCACGTGACCAACATGCGTGTCCGTCGCGGAAGCATAACATTCACACTGCCCCAGCCGGCGGAATCTCATAGCTGAATGAAACTGTCTCAAACGAGCGGCTAGTATGGCATAAACGAGGAATGAGTTTGAGTAGGTTAGAAACAATCAGCAGAATGCGATCTACTCCGGTTCACTGAAAGGTTCACTAGGGGGTACCGCATTCATGCTTATTTTCTGTCTGGTTTGCTGAAGTTATCATAAGAAATCCGATACCTTTCAACCCCGCTCCTCCCGGACCAGAAATGATAGTGCTTTAGCGCAAGTTTGATACTTTCTTATCTATCTCTTGGTGACCAAATTTACTAAACTGAGTTGATAGAATGAATCATGAGTAGTTCACAATAGGACTTATTTATATTGAACACAATTTTTCCAACAAAGCACCTATTCCCTTCTCACTCTGACTAGAAAGATACTCCCTCTGAAAAGAAAGAAAGCGGTTTGGTCTGCAAGATTCAACTTCAAGCTGCACCCTTTATGAACTTTTTCTAATTTGCATTGACAAAACAACTAGTCAAATAAACACAGGGTCCACGCAGTCCAAGGCAATATTTTTCACCTTAGATCAGTTCACAACGGCCTACAAAGTGCAATCGCGGGTCATGTTCCANAATCGCGGGTCATGTTCCATTCATGTTAACTGTGGCTGGTTTGCTTCGTCTGTATGAACTTCCAGTTGTGTGCAGTTGTTTTCAAAGGCCCCTGCTGAATCGAGAACGACTTCTTTTGTCGCTTGCAACGACCATAGCCACGTGATTGCTGTCAGTCGATAAATTCATGTGACTGGTACCGATACTTTCATGAGACGTGTAGCAGTAACAGGCGTTGCTGACGGTTCGATTTCGACGAAAGCCCCGACTAACGCCCACAGTGTCTTGTTCATGAAACCGTAAGTAAAACGATAGAGGAGAAGAAAATGTGGAAAAGACTTTGTGAATTTACCTTTGTTTACCTAATGAGGGAAAAATTCTATCAATATTAGAAATTATTTGGTCTCCGGCTAATTAGAGATTCGTAAAACTTCACGATTTTACATAAATGAGAAGTGAGGTTACTGCGTAAGCAAGCTGTTGCTATTTCAAATCGTTGGGTCTTTGCTATCATAAACAGAAGAGTCAGTTAGGCATTTACGGTTTTGGTGACGGAAGTAAGAAGCTTTTACAGAATATCTTGCCGTTCAAGATCGAATGAGACGGATATGATCAGGTACTGAGCACTTTTAGTCAAATTCTGTGCATTCTGTTCTTTTTTACACGTTACTGCAAACATGCGTATAAGTCAACTGAATGTGAACGTAATAAGAGACACGGAAGCCTAAAAATAACATGGAAGTCGGAGAAAAATCAGAAATTCGAGACACCCTACCTTCTCGGGAAACTCTGTCCGAAAAACTGTTCTACAATGTGTGCTAAGTTACTGACAAAAACGTGAGTAGATCCTCGGAGAAATAACCTCATCATTCCGAAATTAGTTAAGATCCTATGACGAGACCACACGATTCGGCCATCATTTTTGTAGTTATTTTATCCTATAAAGGTCGATTCTCGTAACGAAGCAAGAAGGAAAAATATGTGATGATATTCCTCTGAGGGAAATTGTGTTTCCAGGATTTTTCACCGATTTAATTTGCTCACTTATTTTCACGGAAAACGAATAGTTGCGTAAATGACTCAGCTTTCATTATCTGTTCGTGCAAAGATTCACTTATTTGATTACTTTACTTGCTTTCATCTTGTTCATGGATGAATTAGATTAATTTAGTATGCAAAATGGGTAGATTCTGAACAGCTGTTTCTCAAACAGATAACATATAGTTCTGGCAAATTCATTGAATCGCAAAAGCAATCACGACTGGCTCTCGAATGTTAGAAAATAATGGACCTGTTTACGCAACTAAGTCAAACAAGCAATAACTTCTGTGAAATAGTACATTTTTTAGCACTTTATGTACTACTTATCTCGAACATTTTCAATCTAAAATTTTGTTTACAGTAGTTACCATCAGTTTATTAAAACTTATAACACTATGATTAGGTTTATGTCAGCACTACCCAATTGGAGATCGATCTCCATACCTATGCTTCAGCAGTGATGGTTAGCAAGTAATCATCGGTAGATGTGCACGGCTAATCATACTGATAATTTGACCATCATCAGATCAAAACATGGGTACATCTTTTTGCTCCTATGGCAACCGTTCTGATTGACATGGACGTCAGAGTCGATCGGTCTCCTAACCGTGATAGGTAAAATAGTGTCCCTTGCGTTCTGATTTCTCTACAAGCAGCCAATTCAGCGGAATCAAAGAATTATTCTCGTAACAATGAATGATTCAGAGGATCCTTGAGTCAGTTTTTTCAAATTTCGATCACCCATTTCTCGCACTGTTTTGCAGGCAACATCGAAAATTTTGTGGTAAATTTGGGTAATTGTGTAATTTTTTTTATAAAGTGATTTCATACGCCATGCAACTAATAATTTTTAACTTTGTGCCAAAAAGACGGGATTAGGAAAATTTTACACCGCGTATCGCTGGGAGAAAAAAAGCTCGGTTGAAGATAGGAGAGATTACCGGAACCTGTTTATGCGAATAGTGTTAAAACTGAAACCGTGATTCTAAAGATCATGGCTAATGGCTGAGTAACAGAATGTTATCTATCTATCTATCTATCTATCTATCTATCTATCTATCTATCTATCTATTGTTTCTCTGAGTTTTGTCTGTCTACAACATAAAAGGGCATGAGCAATCTTAAGCTACTCGACAACAAATGAGGACACATGTCACTATGGTATCTTTTAAACTAATGAATGAATAATGGATGAGCAACCTATACCAGCGGTCACCGTCACAACTTTTGGAATTTGACGAAAACATCCTTGCTTGGTCTACACTTGTTTCGTAAACTATACAAAAACGTCACATTTGATCGTACGGTCAGTTCTGTTTCATTGAAAACATTTGTTCTTGCAATGAGAACGGAGGGTAAACTGTATGAACGAGTCCTCAGATTTTAGGATTCAGATGCTCAAAATACAGCGTATTCTTTTTCCTGTTTATTTGTTTTCCATATCTGTGAAGCAGTTCAGGATTATCATTTTACCGGCGCTTTCTGTAGTTGCTTTCACATTTGCAGTGTCATCAGGTATGCATGCCCATGCGTGTACAATGCAAATTCTTTCTAGGTGACTCACATTTGGACAAGTTGCCTGGATCGTATTTCTGTTACACTGCATTTACTCGATCGGATTTAACCCCCCCCCCCGGAGTGACACAATTACGCAGGGTAGCGTAACTAATCCCCATTAGTAACTGATCAACTGAAACCCCACACACACAACCCACTCAAACATTTTATTACCGTGGTGTTGAAATAAAATATCGTGTGAAACGGGCGATGTGTTTTGGGGTGTTCGTGAGTGGAAGAGTGAGAGCGAGAGAGAAAGCACATGCCTTCTTTCTTCCACTTGGTTCGTGGAGGATCACTTATACGTACCCACAGATATCACATACATGCAAACATACACGAATACATACAAACATTCAGGAACGGGCATGCATCAGTAGTACCTCCATTCACACACAAAGAAGCCTGTTGACTGAAAACTGTTTTATGCTCACGACCTGACTTTGTCTACACTGGGTCGCTGCCGCTTGAAGAATGAGATATTCGGTCCAGTAACGCGCGCGCGCGCGCGTGCACGCACCTGAAATCGCGTGCGTACCGGTAATCTATCGTCACCAATTTCGGACATTGTGAAAGCACCTATTCGAGTGTGTTCTTTGTTTGTTTAGAGCGCGTTCACTGAAGTTGTGGTCCGCTTGCTGACAACATTTTTGTTCATTTGTATGCGCATGGCTCGGTTCAGTTTGAGTACTTGCTCTCTCTCTCTCTCTGACACACACGTATACAAAACGCGAACACCATTTCCTGCACGGAAGTTCATTCTCTGTTTTCAATTCACTGAAGACAGGATGAGCGCTGTTGTCGAAATGGGAGCTCTGAGTCAAGTGGCTGGTGTGGATCGAGATCAATTTCTAACTCATATCCCGTCGAAGTCGACTCCAGTTCAGTCTGTTCGCACACACACACGCACACACACGTGTACCGGTTCATGTGCCTGCTCACACCGACGTGAGTGGTCGTTGTGTAAAAACACCGCATAATCAGCCAGCCAGTCCTCAAAGTTGACATGGAACAACAATGGTCAATAGGGATTAAGAGGATTTCAAGTCACTTGTAGGTAGAGTTTTAGGTCTCGTATTTTTGGTTCACCTATCTTCACTCTAGATTCGCTTCATTCAGTAAATACTTCAGGGGGAGAACTATACCTGACAAGCTTTCTGAACGTTTCCCCCTATTGACTGGTGCCTCTCAAAATACAGGTTGAAATACGCCATGTTGCCATTTGAAATGAGATCCAAAAAAGAGTTTGATGAGATGAAAGCCAATCATATGAATATCTGCAGCACTAAGTTGGATATGACGGAGTGTGTTCTCGTATCATAATGATGCAGCAAAGAATACATATACGGTACCTTGTGAGCGATTACTGGCTGCTATCCGCCGTGTTAGCATCCGTAAAACGGAGCCACAGACCCTGCAAAATTAGACCAAGTTCTCTTGGGGTTTTAATAACGCGAGTGTAGTGCGCAACCGCTTACGGTGTTATGTGGCTTGTCACCTGTTAGCCGCGATTTACACTCGGGCAGGTATTCAATACACAAGTACCCATGAACTATCGCCAAGGCCGAGCACTCGATATACGAATGCTAATACGACCAATCACCTGTGCTCCTGTGCTCTCCTGGGGGTCACTAAGGAACAGTGCTCGTGGTATTCCATAGGGCCTTTACGATTAATCTGTAAGGTACAGAAAACAAACCAACGCGAACCAAAGGTACAGTGATAAAAGCAAACAGCTCACAATCAAATCAAAATAGCGGTGTTACGGCTGCCTATCACATGAGCATCTTTTGAATATGTCGCATTGTGGGTGGGTGGGTATGGGATGGGATCGGGATTACTCGTAGGCCTATCGACTTCAGATAAGCAAGGTTATGTTTCAAAGGTGAATTCGTCGTGTATATAGCAAATGAAGCGTGAACTGAAAAGCTAGGAAGCACTGGACAGTTGTTTC
>UZAN01048121.1:4869-24832 GCA_900618425.1 Echinostoma caproni | reverse complement strand
AGGTGGATTGTGATACAGAAGAAAGTGGAAAGATGGAGAAACAGTTAAACACGAGAAAATGGTAGATAAATGGAATAACGAAAACATTTGCGTTTTTCACCGTGCTTTTCTTGATATTTTTTGTGTTGGTTGTTTTTTATGAGGCACGGTATTTCGACAGGCAGACCGTACAGCATTCGCGCCACTGATTTCTATTCTGGGCCATATCTCNTCTCTAACCAACGACAATCCTCATCCATTGGGCCCCAACCTGGAAGGCGGGTTGCACCAACCGAAGCCAAAGCTGAAGCCAGCTTTTTCATACCCCCTACGCCATGACACATCGACCCTAAATCCCGGATCCGATTCGTGTGATTCTTTTCGACCTGTTTCGAATCAAAGTTTTCTCCAACTTTTCTAGATGAGCTGGTAGCTCAGCGTAGCTTTTTAATCCGACCATAGCTTCAGGTCATGGTGTTTCTTATCTTGTTTGGATAAAAGCACTCTCCCCAAGAGAGACTTGAGTATTCGTGTAAGTACATTCGTTTTCAAAGTTTCGGACCTCTCAAAAGAAAGCGAAACTTGATTCAATGTCTCGCTAAGAGGGCGCAAAAATTCTGCTCGGCTGATGCAGTTCAGGACGTATTCGACTTCCTGCGCCAGGTCTTCCAACAAAATAGATACTCGGATCGATTTGTGGGCAGCATATTAAAACGCCAGACAGACGAGGGTGAAATTGTCAGAGTAGAAAAGAAACAAGTGTGTACATAAGATTTCCATTTATAAGTGACACTATGACGGAAATGGTTACTCGAACGTTGACAACAGTGATCAGTCAAACTTTCCATGCAGCGAAATTGCGTGTCATATACGCATCCAGACCGGCCCTCAGGCTGCAGCTTCGAGATAAAGTTCCCGTTTCTGCGATCTCGTTCTGTGTTNACTCCTCTTCTTCCTGTGGAACAACGGATATCGGTCTCACGAGCAGATGCTTGACTCAGAGAGTTCATGAGCATCATCCGGCTCGGGGTGACAGTCTTTCACGAGCGCAATCTACTTACACCTTGTTGAGTCAGGTCATTTAGTCGAGTTGATCACAGCGTTTCGTCCCCTATACCAGGTTTGTGAACAGCAATCTAAGCGAAATAAACATCACATCCTGACCTCAGCGGAAACAGTGGGAATTCGCATTTACATTCCACCCTTGCGTGCGCAAAGACAATTTGTGAAAACATTGTCTCCCATGGCCCTCCACCCACCTCTTTTTCACCCGCCCGTTCTAATCTTCAGCAAATCCAGACTAAACACCACTCCGGAAACAGCAGACATTATGTATATTCCTATAACTGTATTAATTTATTATGGTCATTTTTCGTAAGTTATATCTCCGTCCTCCCATATTTTACCCAAGTTATATAAATTGTGATGTATTAGCCTAAGAAGACGAATCACTGAAAACAAGTCTTGTTATGGTCTATTCAAAATATTCGGAGAGACCACATGGAATAATCCCTCGGACGAAAGCAAAGCTGATTTCTGTTCTAGAAACTGGCTGATCTGTATTGTATCATACGTTTGCTGGATAATTACAAGCAGTCGGGATCCGCTAGAAAATCACGTGGAACGTAAGCACTTTTGTAGCACTGCCCCCCCCTCCCCCGTTGCCTATTGCATCAGTGCCCGAAAAGACTACTGTTACGCGATGTTAGTATTTCATTTAATCTCCTTTATCGCATACGTAGAACCAGCTAGCATATAAACAGCAAGCAGTCTACTTACCACAAGGTCCCATTTTTAGTCATTTTTGTCTGTGGGTACACGTTTCTTCATGATTAATCAACCCCACGTGCTTTATATAGATGTCAGCTTCTTTGAACCGGCGACGGGAGATTTTAAAAGAAATGTTCACATCTTGGAAATTTTTTTTCGCATTTGCGTTTTATCCGTGGTTAATCCATTCCCATGTAATTCGTATTCTGTGCGTTGAGGCGAGCTTTTCGGCGACTGTAAACCGCCCTTTGGCATTGTAAAAATTATCAGTGAGTTTGGTTTCGCCGATGATTTGCTAAACTCTATAATTGCATTCACTCTGCCTCCCCCAACTCAAACCACTGCCCAGCTACCCCACCCCAAACTCTGAATCTGTTTGGATCTAAAACCACAACCACGTCATCCCCGACTCAGCCGACTGTGGTTTCATCCGCTGAATCACAACAAACAGGCTCACTGTTCTCGACGTTGACCAGCGGAACACAACAGAACACGAGTGCTAGCGGTGGCCTGTTTGGTAAGTTTCATTGATTTCATCGTTACCTAGTATTATTTGACACATTGAACTCTTTCTCTTATCGCATTGCGATTAATCCTCGGGGTATAATTATGCAAGTTATTAATGTAATCCAAATTTGTGTTGTAGCCTTGGGAGTTTATCATAAGGTGGCATTCTCAGTACCACTTGGTCTGTTCCCTAGAAAATCCACCTTCAGCCTTTGCACAAACAACGATTACCTGTAGCCAAAGCCTGACCCGCAAGGCAGTGGGGCGGTGTGTGAAGACCGCAATCCAGTCCAGTTCATTGGATCATACACCCTTTGCACAGGGTCAAACGTCCAAGGTGCCCAATACACCTCGATGCCCAAACGAGCCGGTAACCACTGCCACACCGAGGAGGGTGTGTGGTTCGTGCGCCTCTTCTTGGTTGGTTTGCTTGTCGTGGACAAATCGAAAACCCTTCATGTCATCGCTTGTGGACGCTACTCGTCCACAACTGTTTTTTTCTGGTTTCGTTATGCGTCGCTGGTCGTAGTATCCTATCACCGTCACGTGCTACGTAAATTTCTCAAAATGGCAGAAATATGACCTGTCGGGAGTTATCACAGATCTGGTTCATCCATTGTCGTGCAATGTTTATCAGCTTTCACCTGTTTGTGTACATCATAGCCTTTCATATGCTAATCCCTTGCATTCTGACCCCGCACTGCCGCTTTGCATTTATCTTTTCACTTTTTAGGTTTATTCGTTCGCCATAGCTTGATTCTGTCTGTAATTTTTTCGTTTTTTGTGGTATAATTACAGCACTAGTTCACTGTAAATAAAGTGGATATCAGTTGATTGCTAAGTCTAAATCGGTCCTCTTTCATTGTCATCATTCCGGCGACATCCTATTTGAACCTTCTTTAATCTTGGTTTTCTAAGGGGTTCTTCTCTATCAATAAAAAGTTATACGTGATCGCGATTAACTGAAGCTTTGCACCTATTATGGACATTACTGGCCCAGTCGCTTCACCAGAATACTGCAATGCGGTATAGATATTGATGTTTGAACACCGATAGTCTGTCTTAATCCTCTCTGTATCATTTAGTTACATTGGCCGGACAGCATGCACTCCGTTCTTCACAGTCAAATGAATGTGACAGTGGTGCCAAAGTTATCTCAAGTTAGAACCATCAAGCTGAAACTGCACGTGACGTGTTGCGAACATTTGGGTGGCTCCATAAGCTTGTAACTTATTCAGATTGGCTTTGAACAACTATGCGTGACAAGCTGTTGAGAGGCGGCCAGATAAAGCAGTCTTACAGGGTCAGCCCATTGGGCTCCACCTCTGGAGCGGTCACGTCAGGGAACAAACACTGGGACGTTCTGTAAACCGATGAAAAGATCCATTACGTGGATATAGAATTTCGTTTATTTGGGATTGTCTCCAAGCGGTTGGAGAACTTCATACTGCCACCCGACCATTCTGGTCAGGCCCCATCCAACTTAGTGTTGTCCCGTTAATATTTCCCTGTAGCATCTTCGGTCCCGTTCCGAACGGTTTACCAAAACTTTAAGAAAGTTCTTCTGTGACATGTCTTATAAAACTCTCACCCGAGTTTTTTAATTTTTTATTACACATCTAAATGTGATGAACAGCAGAGGGGGCGAACCCTATAGTCACAAGGACTTGTTGTTTTAGTGGTAGAAACCGGCAACCTAAGCCCCGGGACTTGGAGTGGCGAACCAAATAAGGCCCCGATAGATTAGGTGTGGTATTGAACTGAACGACAGCAGAGCTGCCTACCCCCAAAGTCGGGTGTCGGTGGCGGGTCCTTCTGTCACGTCACCGTGTTGGACATACGCCTCAATATCTTACGGATCGGATTTATTCGAGTTCTCCTCTCATATTTTGGGGCTTCTGCGAATTGTGTCGTGTCCCAACGCCATATCTTAGAATCCCTCTTTTCTGCTTAGTTAATATTCCTCCTCTCGGAACTTATCAGTTATCTCCTACATACACCACTTAAAAGTATATTCCTCTGGGTATAATTATCACAGATAGCATTTCACATAATCGAGCATCAGTGAGACCGAAATGTGCTCCTCGTCTAGTTCCCGCATCTAGAACTTTGAAAACTTTCATCTTGGTTTTGTACTGTCTGCAAAACACACGCATCAGACCGCACTTTATTTATCACCCTGCGTTCAGACATCGAACAAAGTAAGTAGGTGTATTATATGAGACTAGTGGATGATTCTACCTCACAGGTTCGACGTAAGCTTGCTATCCGCTTGACAGGCAGTCTTTCTTTTTTCCATGTGCAAATAATCTCTGCAAGCTTGTTGCTGGCATCTTACCCCGTTCATGTCATCATCAACCTCCAGGTTAATCACTCATTTGGAAACACTGAACTTGACTGCTTGTTATATTATGGTAGTTGATGTTTGGGATCAATTCCATGATAAGTTTTCTACCTGCCTACAGCAGACGAAGTGTGGGACAACACCGCACACCTGGGGAAATGAGTAGGGCTTTCTGAACCGAATTGTGAGAATTTCACCAAGTACAAGCGGAGGGAGACCAGTTACCACCGAAGTAAACCACCCACGACCATACTAAGGTGTTCAGACGTCTTATGGTAGCTTCCTACCAACGAACACAAATATTCCTCAGCGACATGAACCTAGTCGAATCAGGCTGCTTAATCGAAGGGAACGCAGAGTGAATCGGTATGATCAACACGTAACCTACTTGGTTTGACCCAGATGCAAATCTATTCAAGATGTCAGACTTGTTTAGAAAAGACGAAGATAAAACCAGTTCTGACACCCATTTCTTTCTCGACTAAGATCCATCCTGCATAAGCGTTTCAAATGAATACTCTGTTGAGAAATGACCTCATGGATACACAAAGTATTCCACGACCTGGCCTAATCTGGTAATTCTCTATAAAGGAATGTGTTATTGATTTCTGCACTGTTTCTACTTCTTTCATCATTCTCTTTGTAGGATCCAATACGGGAGCAACTCAAATCAGCAAGTGAGTATGACATGAATATCTACTTTTTGCTGCTTATTATTATATATTTCACACGTGTCTGGGACCAGACTGTGTGCCAAGCAAATCATGGTACAATAATCTTTATAAAAAAGAAAAACGTTCCGTGATTGCCTTGTGGGCTGAATACCACCAGGTTGCTCAGGTCAAGGCAGGTGAATTTTCTTAAGGAATCCACAACCGGAGCCTTCGGCTAGCCAAATCCTGACCTGCAAGGCAGCGGGGCGGTGTGGGAAAACCGCAATCCATTGGGAGCCGTTGTCCGGTTCATCGGATCATGCGNTCATTGCCACAACCGAAAAGGTGTGATTTATACACCCCCTTGGTTGGTTTGGAACCAGGGTTTTTGGCCAACTCCCTTGGTGAACTATCAATGGTCCACCAATCCGACTGTAGCCCTGGATGTCGGCTTTTCGTCCTCTCACTTCGGTGCGAAAACAAATCCGCCACGAGAAGGCAGTGAGTAAGGCTTCCCCAGCAGAGGCTATTTTAGACGCTTGGTCGTATGGGAGCATTTCATGAGGTGCAAGGGTAGGGTGACCAGCCGCAACCCTAGACACCCATCCCCGACCATGCTGAGGCTTTCGCTGCTTACCTAACCGCAATTAATATGCATTGCTTAAATATTGAAAATTGGTTCTCGTAGCCCGGGTGAACTGAATTCTATTTCGCGTGTTCGCCGAGCTTGGCAATTCGTTTTCAAACGTTTCATCACCAGCCGAGGTGACATTATCAGCGCTTGTGAGGTGGCATTTCTAGGTGCCGTGGTTCGCGAATCAGTTCGCCTCGACTCTGACTACACATTCGTCGGATCCACTGTAGGGGTCTGCTTTTGTCTCCAATCGCTGAAGATTGTACAATAGATAATTGTTTTGTTGATGGTCCCCAAATCGTCCCGTCAGTTGTAGTAAACCTTGTACAAATTGACTAAATTTGGTTTGAATGTGAAAAGCATTGCGCAAGAAATCCAAACGAATCTGCCAAACAACCAAATTCGAAGAAATTAGTTTCAACTACAGCTTTCTCTGGTGATTTTTAGTTCACTCTACTAGCAGCCGATGGCGGAATCGCTGTTACCACTGCATCAGTAGTCTTGTTTAGCATCGATGCGTACGACTGTCTGCTCATCGACGGAAAACGTGCCAAGATCAGACATTCTGGAGCTGTTCCTAAGGCGGCGAAAACTTTATACAGAACAGCCTCAGTATTCTGATCAATGTATGTATGTCCTTGTGCACTCAGTTTGGCACAAATGTTTTTCCCAAATGCTCCAAACCAATCTTCATAGCTTCATTTACCAAGTGATCGACTCTACCTTTTTCAACTTAAGATTTTGGATTGTCAATTTAAGATGTCATGTCGCTATGTGGATAGTATGATAGTGCGACTGCTCCATCGTTTCACATTGTCTGGTACTGTTTGTGATGCTCTTGTGGTCACGTGCAATCCATCCGTGTGGTAATGGCACACCTGATGTACAGTCGAAGTTCACCGGGCCTGCGGTTGCAGACAAGGTGTGTTTTCTCGCTCGGGTTAGCTGGGTAAGCACCAAGTCCCTTGTTGTAGCTGGCCTATTCGACCGATCGATGAATGAACCCGATCGGTCGGGTGATTCTCGGGCCAACACACGAGGAGGATTCGTTCTGGAATAGACCCTGCTCAAGTGTTGATAGAGAATCACCATAAAGGAATGGCTCGGGACAGAAAACTTTTGTAAAATAAGTATGCACTTTTTCATAATGCTTGATCTCTCCAACGGAATTTAATCTCCGACGTAGGTAGCGAGATCGTTCTACGAAGAAAGCCAGTTGGGAAAATATCAAGAAGAGTTTTGTCTTGGACCATATTAGTGGATATTGTAGTCCGTAGTTAAGACAAGTTCACAATTTTCTTATGATTATCCGTTTGCCGAAACCTTTCAGAAAAATAGTGTGTGTATCTTAGATGAGTCAAACGTTGACATAGTGTCATCATCGCGGGAACTTTTTCCATTCCGAATTTCCCACATTGCGCATCGCTCCACAACTGATTCTTCTTTGGGGGTTCTCTACCAACACCTAATCAGCATAGGACTGAGAACTTATCAGTCTTATGCCGGCCCGAGAATCACATGAGCGATCGGGTTCATTTATCGATCGGTCGAATAGGCCAGCTACAACAAGGGACTTGGTGCTTACCCAGCTAACCCGAGCGAGAAAACACACCTTGTCTGCAACCGCAGGCCCGGTGAACTTCGACTGTACATCAGGTGTGCCATTACCACACGGATGGATTGCACGTGACCACAAGAGCATCACAAACAGTACCAGACAATGTGAAACGATGGAGCAGTCGCACTATCATACTATCCACATAGCAACATGGCCTCTTAAATTGATACTCCAACATCTTGGATTGAAAAATGTATAGGTTCGCTTCCGTGAAATACAGGGAAGCGAACTTCACTAATTGCTGCTAAACCCGCAATGTATATGCTTTGGAGTTTGATGGACAGGTACTACTAGGGTGTCCAGCCTCTGTATTGGAGGACGATTAGAGTTCTCAACCACCCTTTAGTTCTGACAAGAGCCTAGCCGCGAGGCAGCGGATGAAGCGAAATGGAGGCCCATTTGCTTATGTAAATTACTCCTCCACTATTTTATATCCACTGAAATGCAAATTCTAGTCGAATCCCCAACCTGGAGGACCAGGAGACTGAACTTTGACCTCTACCCATTCACCTTCCAGGCATGATAAGATCTCTTGACTTGACAAAAGCCATGCTGTGTAACTCGTTGGGTCAGGGATGTGCACAAGCCATCACACCACGCCAAGGTGCAGTCTCGTGAAAATTGGCCCTGAATACACCAACAAATGTTTTAGAGTAGCAAGCTTCGACGAGTTCATTCGATTGTTAAGAGGCAGTAGACACGATTGGTCTTGGGTGTGAGTTTAACTGCTTGGGAGGTCGTTAATTCCCCCCAAGTTCATGCATTTACATGCGGTGGAGACGTTTGTAATAAGCGACAAAGCGCACTGGATAGTCAGCAGTGCGTACTTTTTGTGTCGCTGCCCTTCGCACAAGGTTTGATAACCGTCGACCGTGTAGCTCAAGGGCAGGGGTTTGAAGTCCCAACCCGTAAGTTCACGGTTCGACTCCTGCTAGCGACACAAAAAGTACGCACTACCGACGAGTTCCAAACAGGACGATACAGCTGTCCAGTGCTCGGTATCGGTTATCACAAACATCTCCATCGTATGTAAAATCAACAATGGTCGTTGAAACCATTCCACAGATAGTGCAATGGTTCGTTTTTCGCACATATGCTGTGTTTCGGTAATTTTGCTACGGTCGCCGTTTGAGACACACTGTTGCAACCCTTTTTCACAAGTTTCACATTGGTACCATTTACTTTTTTATATCGTGCATTTTTGTAACAGCAGACGGGGTTCAGCCCATAGTCGCGAGGACTCGCCTTTCATTGATTTCAGTATGCCGGAAGCTTCTTTTGTGCCATTCCGTCGCTATTGTAACACCAGACTCTAAGTCCATGAGAAGTTCTTTAGAATTGCGTACTGATTAAATAATTGCTTTCATCTTTTCACACCGCGTAATTCTTCACCGTTATCTCTTACCTTCAATCTAGCCTGTTCTCCGGATCAACGTTTGGGTTGGGTTCACCAACTGGAGTTCCGCAGAATCCTGTGCAGAATGTCTTCGGTAGACCAACCTCGGGGGCAGCGACTGCCAGTCCAGGTACCTTCCAGTTTAAATCGCTTTTGTTGCACCCGTTTTCAGTTTAGAAAAAATATAAATCCACTCCAGTGCGGCATTTCCTGTCAATGAAGTGTGAGTATATGTATCGGAACTCTCTAGACGCCGTCACGATCGATGCATTGGGTTAAGTCTATACAACATGAGGTCAGGAGATGTTGGGTGCACATCATGGATGAGTTTTACCTGGAATAACACTGTTTAGGTGGTGGTGGCCCAGTGGTCACACACCGGCATACTTAGGACCTTATGGTGCCTGGTTCTAACCCCGACACCCAACTTGCAGACAGCTTGGCCTTCGTCCGATTCCATACCACGCCTATCCTAGTGGGACCTTATGCTGTTTGTCTCTCCAGGTCTCGGTGCTTAGTTTGCTGGTTCCCACTCTTGAATAATAGGTTTTCCCAATTAAAGGGTTCACTTTATCTATTGTTCACCACAAAATGTGTAATCATAAAACACCTTTGCAGAAAACTATTTCTGCTATAAACTTTTTCTGCGACAGGTCATTTCCCTTGGTCTAATTTAGAATTTTCCAACGCTCAGCATATGTGACTTCACACATAAAACATCATTTTTTTCTCCCAATTTATAGTTTATTTACTCATTACGTTTTTCATCGTTTGAATTGTTTACTTTGTGCGCAATGAGGATCACAGCCTTTCAGATTGAACTGCTCGATCATTTCGCTGAGCTAACCAAAGAATTGTGTTTGTGGTTTCTAATTTCCCTGCCTACGTCCTCAGGTCTGTTTGGATCAGCCTCACCCACTCCCAGCGGTGGAAGCCTCTTTGGTGGATCAACATTGAGCGCCAACACCACCTCACCGAGTTCACGTACAGGTGGTCTCTTTGGTGCCACGTCCACAACTAGTGGACTGTTTGGCTCCGTCTCCGTAACGAGCTCTGCTGGCGGACTTTTCGGTAGTTCCACGGTTGCACCCACCCCAGCAACAGCATCTACTAGTCTTATGAGTGGTGGTCTCTTTGGTAGTCCTGGTGCCCCTGCAAGTTCCACAACAGGCAGTGGACTTTTTGGAGGAGGCGCAAGCGGAACCGCCCCATCTACTAATACTGGTAGTCTATTCGGTTCCCGTCCATTGTTCGACAGTTCTGGATTTGGTGCAGCTGCTACACAGCCCGCCTTTGGAGTTGGTGGTGCTGCCGCATTCGGAACGACTGGTGGCAGTCTTCTCGGCGCAGCTCCGTTTTCCGGATCTACGAACACCGGCGGTTCTTTGTTTGGCTCCTTGGCTACAGCTCCTCCAAGCGGAGGGTTGTTTGCGGGGTTAGTTCTTTGTTTCTTTCCACAGTCGCGATCTGATCGCAGTTCGGATTAAATAGTTTTATTGCATCTCCTTGAATAAATCCTCCTTTTGTGTGCCGAGTCTCAACTATTTTGCGTGCTTCAATTAATTTTCCATTACTCCCTTTTGGTTTATGTCCCTCAGATGACTTTAAACATTTTTATGCACTGTTAATGTTGACTGCTGATTGCCAAAAATAAATTTCCGTGTCTGAAAACCTGGGTGCATGTAAGCACACACGTACAGTTGTAGTTTGCTGAGGTTACAACAAAATAACAACATTATTGTGCTATCTGTTTAAGTGACCGCGCTGTACCTCTTCGTAATTTGTGCTTCATGGATAATGTCGTCTATGAAGTTCGTACCGGAAACTGTCAGAAACACTTGGAATCTTCTAGATATGTGTGCGTCCTTCGCTCAAAACTGTGATATTTATNTATTTATCGTGTCCTTTTAAACTATTTTCACAGTTTGGCCGCGAAGACGGACGGGCCCACGTTCGGCAGTTTAGCTATGGGCTCACCTCTGGGGCAAACCCCTCCTGCATCTCCCTTCGGTAAGTGAAATTTAGATTGCCTACATGCACAATTTTTTTCTTCATTGTAAAATCCGTTAGCTTCCTTGGTCTAAACCACTTCCTATACCGGGAACCTGTGGTTAACCAACTCCATCTTACTTCAACCAACCGTCAATTTCCCACTTTCATGGACTGAGTAAAAAAAAAAGAACGAGACTCAACCAGAAACTAGAAATATCGCTAAATGAATAATATAGGAAGTGAATAAATGTAGTTTTTCGGAAAAGATGTTAGCGGCATCAAGTTAGTGTGTTCTTATTGACTAAACTATTTCCCCAGTTCCCCGTCTATTGAACCCAACNACGACCTGCATGATCAAGTCCACTGGTTAATGTTTTCATTGAGAGAGAGAGCCTATCCAGCAGCATAACACATTGCTCAGGCAAGTGAGCAGTTAAATAAATATGTGGCCCCTGTTTGTGTAGTACTAATCTCGTTTTTTTAATCCATTTGTCCGGTCAGACTGGTACAGCACGTAGCGAGTATTTGTTCATCTACTTGTATCTGCATTAGTTGAACTGATATTTCCAATGGGATCTTTTAGGATATGGCTACTTTGGTTTTCTGGGTTCACTTATCCGCCGGTCCGTTGCCACCACTTCATTGGGCTAAATAGATCAGTTAGTTCTCTGTATCGAATGCCCAGCTAACTTCTCTGGTCTTTTCACGTAGCACTCACTGTATATTAGCGTTATGAAACAGTTCGGACCATAGCTTGATTCCTTCGGTTTCTGGATAGTTTTAATTTATCGCACCGTGTTCGTCACTGTGGGACGTTTAACTTTGTCCGGCGTGATATTTCGCTCTTCTTGGGCTGTAATTTTGAAAACGAAATGAAACAGAATATGTAACTTTTCGAAGGAAGTTTGTGGATGGTAACTAACACAGGATAACAGACGCGTCTCTTGCTGTCGTCGTGTGTTGTGCATCCGCACGTCAAAGCACTTCTCCACTGATGTTCTCGATTGGTGCTATAGTTTTTTAATACATTATCTCAGACTTCTTCTGAGACATACTGCTATCTACGATCAAGTGGTTGTTTCCTTTTTACTTACTTGTTTTTATCTCTATCTCGTTATGTGCTCCTAGGTGCCAGTCCTTCGTTCACTCAACGACGTGCCTGAGGACACATTTGCCAGTGATGTCACTTTTTGTGGGACCGGCTTCTGCTCGTCATCTCTATTCGTTTCAGAAATATATTTACATGTAACCCGGTATCGTGAATAAATCATTCTGTGAATAATTGTTGTTTTTACTTCTCTGCTTTCGCGTTTCTGATTGTTTCAGCTATTGTGAAATGATTGCCACACATCTATAGGCAATTTTCTCGCAAATTACTTACTCTGCGAATTTAAGTTCAGTTTCTGTGACTGTAGTTGCTTGAACTGTGTGCTTGTGGCTGATGTACTAGGTATACGTAGGCCAATGTTCATACGAGTCACCCAGTTACTCGAGTAATTGGCTAACCGTCGAAAATTGCCAGCGATCCCAGTGCCACGATAGTACTCTGGTGGATTCATTAGCAAAAATCGGCTTCATGGATCGTCATCATTATCCATGGGAACTTATCAGACTACAGACGGTGTCTCCAGCATCCGTCATCTTTTTTATGCTAACATGCTAACACTTTGCTCATAGAAGTAGTTTACTGTATCCACCTCTGTAAATATTTGGCGAGAAGAGGACATGGGATAGGATTGTTTAAAAGGAAAATGGCAAATTTGATTGTTTCAGTCTTAAGTGTACATTTAAACGTTATTCACATGCTGTGATCTTCCAACAGGGGCATCTTTGGTTGTCTATCTATTTTTATTTGTTAGGAACGTTTCAATACGATTCCGCATGTAAGCCTGAAATCCGTGTTAAATATATTGTATTGTATCTTTCATCAGTCGTAATTACTGACTCTCATTTTTTCACTTCCAGGCGTCTGCATCTGTTACCTCAAACCAAAAGTTACAAAGTCAACCCTCCAAGGTTGCTCGATCTGGAGTGAAACCAGTCGCACCACCCACTACGTCTTCAAATGACACGAACCCGATATCGTCGTCAGTTGACGCATCAAAGCCAGTCACTGCCGGGACGAAAGTTAAAACTAGCCCCAACACAAAGCAAATCACCAGTGTAAACACTACATCTAAGTCCAAACCAAGTGCTAATGGAAATGTGGTCGCCAAAATGAAATCCTCTCCTATACCTAGTGCAACGGGACCTGGTAAACCAAAGCCAGCTACTAACACAAATGCTGCTTCTGCGCCATCCGGGGGATCCAAAACAAAGTCGTCTCCGAAATCAACAACGAAACCTAAACAGGCTNTCTAACTCCTCTAGTCCCAGAAGCTTGTTCTGAGTCGGAATCTCCGTCTCCTGGTAGTCCACCTCCGACCTTTTATTCAAAAGCGAAAGATTATTGGGTTCAGGTGCCGGCCACAGTAGATGGTATGCTTGGTGGCTACTCATCGTTGAATGTTCCGGATATGCAAGATTCACACGCATTCCTTGATAAGTACGGACCAAAAACTACGGCGTATGCGCTAGATTGCGGTTCCGGGATCGGTCGCGTCACGAAACATCTCCTATTACCTCGATTCAATTTAGTCGATATGGTGGAATTGAATCAGACATTCTTGGATCGTGCCGAAGAATATATTGGGGCGGCTGATTTCGCTTCTGTTGGAGAGCGATTTTGCGCTGGACTCCAGGTTGGTTAATTTAGCCGTCTTTTTATATTCACTTTTCCACACAATTTTCTCACTAAATTGTAAGGAACAATTTCGTTTGCTTACCGTTTCCTTAAACAGCAACGCATGCTTAGGCTCTTTCTATTACACCGTGTGAAATACAGTATAAAGGGAAAGTTCCATAGTCAAATAAATATGGTAAGAGTTGGTGAACATTCACGTAGGAGTGAGTTTATTGATCCTACTTTTAAACAGGGAAAGTTTGTGTTAAAACAGAATGAGAGAGCGTTCCGTAACTTGACGGCTCGGGTGAGGGGAAGGAAGATAACAATAGAGAAGTACTATACCTGGTAACTTAATCTGATGAGAGCGAATAATTGTCTGTATACGAGATGGGCAGTCCAAAGTCACCTGGAGAGTAAGCTCCGAGGAACAGAAAAACAACCGACTATACACCAATGACTGCAAACTGAAGACAAAGGAAAGATCAGTGGTAATTGTCGTAAGGCTGGATGAAAACTTTTAGTGTCTGAGGAGGCGGTTCGGTTTTAACTAAGAATGGAAGAGAAACAGAACGAAGAAATCGGTGCACGTAATCCATTTTTCATTTTAGTCCGCGAATATTAGCGAGAACGATGAGTTCGTGATTACTTTGCGAGTGATTAGAGAGACCAGAACGTTCATGACTGTGTACTGTCATGCCCATGATGTAAAGCGAAACCCATGATCCTCAAACTTTCAGTGGTGAATTACGTAAAGGCACTATAAAACTAGCGTGCTAGTCAGTCGTCTACAAAAATACGTTGCAGCTTTCTTCACTCGGTAAGATTATGTTAATGATGCCTATGCGCTGCTGCTTTGCAGTCCCTGCTTGGTTGCGCAAAGGCTTGAGCGCACCCTCGAACTGGACCTACTCGGGACCGGGTTACCAAGTAATACGATAGCCCACAACGCACAAAGCCATGAACGTTCCTGCTCGTACCACTCTACACTCAGAAGCTTCCTCATCAAACGAAAAACATTCTACGCCGTACACACCATGTTTTCCCGCATTTTACCTTTACCTCCATCTCTCTCGGGTTCTTCAGACGGTAGTGCTAATAGTGGTACCTCGGATGAAAATTCTGCCACTGTTTTCTCAGGTTCTACTTCGGCTGTCTTTCAAGTCTCACTAAATCGTCCATCAGCTGAATCCGTCCTCGGTGCCTTTTCATGCTAGCCACGTTTAATGTGCGTACTGTGATGCGTATAGGACCACAGGCGTGTTTGGCTCGTACGCTCGAGACTCTAACCATCGATGTATATTGTAACCAAGGTACTCACATTGAAGACTTCAGCTCCACCATCCGATTTAAGGCCACATCAAACCAATCTGCGAAGTTTCACTTACCTCTTTCTGAGAACCTTGAGGCTGCGGCTTCTGGTCTTGCGTGAATCTCAGTGAGAGATCTGAAACCGCAATCCTGGATTGGATTCCTGTCAACAGTTGATTATACGCAGTAAGACTTAGACATTTGTGCAAAGTAAGCATCCGTCGCTTCAAAAGACGCAACTAGTTTGTTGACTCACCGTACTTGCTCACTTACTGTAGCCCAGATACAAACGAAAAACGCTCTTTTTCGAAAGCTACACGGCCTCTTGCGTAATGCTTGTCTGGCTGATATCGTGGTTTAAGCAGGAGATATGAATGCTATAATAGGTCGACTGACTTCGAGTGAGGCACATCTGGTATTTCCTTACGGGTTAGATTTCTGTCGCTCGTAAATATGGTAACTTTCGGGTCTATGTTCCGACCACCGCCAGTATGAACTTCAGACGTTCCAACTGGCGGTACGCTACTTGGCGTCCGACCTCTCGAGTCAGCGAAGGACGCAGATCGACCACATCGCGATAAGTCACGAATGGTGGGACTACATAAAAGACCCCTGGTCGTACTGTATCACTCCCCTCGAATTCTATCACGCAATAATATGCGCCAACCTGTCTATGTGCTTTGGTTGGCGTTTCAAACGCAAAACACAACTACGATTAGACTGTAATAAGCTGTCCGAACCAGCCTGTCTAACTGTCTTCCAAAACGCGCTGGCTGAAAAGCTAGAACTAAGGCAGCTCTACTGTCATCCTGTTCAATACCACGCCTAACCTATTGGGGCCTTATTGTCAGGACGGAGCAACTCGTCCGATCGCGCACTCCTCCGAGTCAGGCCATATGCACATTCGTAACGCGTCAGACAAGCAGAGCCCGATTAGAACGAGTCAGTCAGCGTTTGTCCAATCTATTAATCGATATGTTATGAACGCAATCTGGTTGATTGGTGCGTCACTGCACCGTTCTCGTATGCGTGATTTGTTCTATATACTTGCGTATCGATATCTAGTCAAAGAATACACACTGACTGTTGTCTGAAGCTGCGTCCTCTCACCGCGTTATCGTTGGGGGTTAGGCTAGAGTCACTCGTGTCATTCGTACGTCTAAACCGAACAAAACACTTATGTGTGTTGCTGGTACGATCACTGAACAGCAGGTCCTCGTGACTATGGGATTCGCTCCCCCCCCCCCCCACACACACATAGGTGTGTAATAAAGAAAACCGATGACATCAACCAGCACCGGTCGCTTATTAAGAATGCTCTGCATTCTCCTGGCTTAGTTAGTTGTAGTCTGGCACGTGCTGCGACACTGGATTTCTGCAGAATCTCGCCGTCTTCTTGACGCATGACGATCAATCCCGGCCGACAGCGAGCATAATAAATTATGACTCGTAACAAGACGTAACCTCAATGCAAGCGTACACAGGGTCCATGAACTTCGGTAGACTCAACGTGCTACCGTCATGGAAAACTCCCGTAAGCTGTTCCATCTCATTCAGGTCACTGGTAGGTAATCTTAGAGTATGACCGAAACGATCTGCGATGCTAACGGCTCGTCCATTTGTAATCAACAGCGACCTCGTGCACGCTGGGTGGAGCACTTCGAAGCAGGTTAGCGGACCACCAGCGTCAGCTTCTCGCACAGCTATTCCGGTATACGCCCCACAGTCTGTTTCAACAGACTCGCCCTCCGAGACGGAAATCCGGAAGGAGGTCCAAGCCTTAGGACGTCACAATGCGCCGGGCTCCGATGGCTTTCTCGCAGCTCTATTTAATGATGGTGAAGTAAGGCTTGTTAGTTTGGAACACTGATTAGGTCCACTCCTCGTGGAGGGGATCGACTGTAGTTGCCATCTTTAAAAAGGACCCGCGCAATGTCTGCTCCAACCACAAGGGTGTAAGCCTCATTCTGATAGCGTCAAAGCCGTTAGCGTTCGTTATTCTTTGTAGATTATTTAAGACTTGGGAATAACATGCCCGCGAGGTGCAGGCTGGGTTTCGCGCCGGTCGTGATTGCATCGTTCAAGTTTTGATCCTCCGACAGTTGCTAGGGTACTGTCGTGCCTATCGACGACGAACGATCATCCTGTCCTTAGACATTCACGCGGCCTTTGACTCCACTGATAGAATCTCACTATGGAACTGTTTAGATGTATGTATCGATCCTCAAAGAGTTGTATCGTCTTACCCTTTGCGGCCAGTGAAGTGCAACAAGATTGCTCAATATCCCCATTCCGCTTCAAATTTCCCCTACGGGATGTTCCACAGAATGCGTTGTTCGCTCTAGCAAACGGTGCAGTCGAACTCCTCCCAGAGTGCTTTGCGCCGTCCAGATGCAAAGTGCTTATTCAAGACTAGCAGGAGCATGTGCCTGCTCTCACCCTCTGTTTTGATCAGCTGGAAGTAGTTGAGATCTCTAAGTATCTCGAAAGGTTGATCGCAGCCGGTGTTGGTGTTAGGGAAGAGATTACTTGACGAATAGCGAAAGTGGGGGTAGCTTTTGAAAATCCGCGACAACTGTGTTTTGGCCATGACCTTTGTCCCTGAACTGGATTTTGAACATCACAGCCGTTCCTAGCGTTTTGTTCTACGGTTGCGGGACCTGGTCGCTCTGAGTGGAAAATGCTAATCAACTTTCTGTATTCGCCCACCGATGTCTCCGAAACATTGCCCATATCTGGTTGGAACATCAGGTGAGCAATGACGAGATTCGTCGTCGTGTGTTCGGTGCGGATAGTCGTTCTATAAAAGAACTGATCGCTCTGCATCACTTCCGATAGCTTGGTTATGTTTTGTGTATGTCTGCCTATTGTCTACCCTTCCGTGCTCTTTTTGCACGTGCTGAGCAAGGCTGGAAGAAGCGGCGCGGCGGTCATGCCATGACATGGCGTTGAGGTATGAAGAAGCTAACTTGAGCTTTGATTTCGGTTGGTGAAGCCCATCTTGCAGGTTAGGGTCCAAGGGATGAGGATTGTCGATGGTTATAGACGGGAAACATACCAATAGAATTCAGTGGCGTGAATGTTATACGGTGGGCGTGTTTAAATTCCGTGCCCCGTAAAAAACAATAAACTAGCAAAAATGTCAAACAGTGTTTGGTGAAACACCATTCCATTGTAACTGTTTAACCTTCTTTACACCACGTGCTGTATCATTGTTGTTATCGTCGTGGTATTCGTAGCAGTTTACATATATATATATATATATATTTATATATACTGCTAGAAGCTTTTTATGGGGTCCGTGGAAGCTCGTCCCTAGGTGATATCTTACTCACAAGGGAAGATCGAGGTCAATTACGGGATTTTTTTTGTATGGTTTGAGTGGTAATGTAGTCATGTTTAGTATATACTTTGCAGGATTCATATCAGACAAAATAAAAAGTCAACAAATTTCACCGTTCGGGCGCTACGTCTTACCCGGCAGACGCATCACGAACGAGTTGTCGGTAGGCAAACGCAAGGCTGGGTTGGCGTTTGCAGATTGGAGAAAACTGCCGCCTACGCGACACTCAGTCTTCTGTGAAGGATACGTTGTATGTTACTCTTACGTCTTAATACCTAGACACTAAGGGGACAGGAAATAAAGATAGAATTTCGCAGTTCGGACACCGCTTTCTACGTCGCCTTGCACGGGGTTGATTTAGCAACCGAACAGATAACGTGGAAATTAGATGCAAAGGTCTGGTTGGTCTCTGTCACTCATTGGATCATTTGCTTGACCTCGTTAGATCAAGTTGACTTTGGCATTTGCTGGGTTGGTCACCGGATAGGCTTCCTCACCATGCAACGCTTGCCGAGACAGGTAGCGGAAGAACACCAGAGGGGTTCCGAATACATCTCATAAGGCTACAAAAACCCTTACCAGTGATATCAGCGACAAATGTGGTATCCAAGATCTTAGTTGGGCACCTGGCCAGTGGTAAGTGTCACTGATTTATATGATTGAGTGCTTTAAACAGTGACTCCTGATTCTGCTTCCTGTGCAGAGCTAGTTCATTTGTTTTCTGTTTCCATATTTCTGCGGCCTTTCAACCCTTAAGTTTATTCCTTCCTCATTGGTCGCCAAAAAACCGCAACGAAAGTCATCGTACTACAGGGAAAATTAAATCGTTACGAAAACTGAGAAAGATAATCCTCAAGAACATATATGATGGAGAACGGGGATCTCTTGAGTGAGCTCCATGTGATTCAAAAACTTGATTTATATCAAAATCGTACGGTTTTCACGGTATCTGGCTCATCATTGGTCCGAAAATAAAGTCTATCAATCGAGAACCCTAACGCAAATTCAGTGGATAAGACTATCTGAAATTGAGCTTGTTCGTTTTCTTTTATCCGGCTTCCTTCCATCTGTCTGTATTGAATATTGAGCTCCGTGTTAATCTGTTTGTAGAGAATCAAAGAGTGCGATGATGCTGTTGGTCCATATTGCGCTAAGAACTATTCTTATTGTAATACGATATCAGATGCGTTTACTGGGGCCACGCGATTAGGCTTTCTCGTGTAATCGTCTACATCAAATCATTCTGATAGGAAACCTATCGTTTGAGCTCTATATTGCACGAGCAACACGTTGATATTGGGTTGACTTTCAATCTGAGAATGTTGGACGTTCGTTCGCGCGCGTAGACAAAGAAAACCAGCCGGATCGTATCATCAAATTTTCACCATGTGTTCGTAGTCAGTAGTCTGTTATTATTATTTCACTGCAATACGCTAGCTTCTTCCAGCAACAGCGGCGTACATAGTATGTCACGTGCCACGTTTAGTGCTTCATCAACGATAAAAGAAAAAAACAGTGTGCTCCCGGGTATTAATCACATGGTAGTTCGAAATGACCTATAAACATAAAACAGCACAAAGTTCGTGACAATACAGTTTTGTAGTAGAACAGTATCTCACGCCTTCCGATGTTTTCATTTATAACCGATGCCACTTTTCCATCTGACCATTGTTATTTGATGTGTCGTTTTCGAA
>UZAN01048120.1:0-12642 GCA_900618425.1 Echinostoma caproni | reverse complement strand
GCATATGCATGTGGATAATTTGGAATCAAACTATTTGCCGTGGTAGGTATATATTCGAATAGCTATTCGTTTGTCTTTCTCATTTTGGTTTCTGCAGGATCCGGTACCTGAAGATACTGTAACATCAAAACAAAAATTTATTAAAACATCGAAGCTGTTCTCCATTCAATCAATATACTTGATCCTAATGGGTCACGTCGACAATCTCCTAGCTACTTTGTTGTGATAGGTTGCTATCTCTCTCTCTCTGTCTACCCCATTGATCGGGCTACACGCTGATGCATATATGTAACATTTATCAGTAAAATTGTTCGTTCTCACCCAACCGGAATGCTCTGCTATGCGTTGACTAAGGTCTGGGCGCAATACAAACATGCACTAGCAAATGCGTTTTCGGATCATTCCTATTTAATACACTTCTGAATGTATTTTGTGGTTTGCTGTCAGACACTCAACCAGATCAACAAGACAGAAAACCAGTTCATCGTTTTATTATTTGCGTTCAATTTGTCGCAACAGATGTGAGAAAATGAAGAGAAACACTAATCGTTCTCCACACCGACAAAACCACACTGCTTGTCACGCAATATTTAGTCGCTCATGTGTATTGTACTGCATTATATTTTATTGTATTGTAATAACTTCTGTAGGCATAAAGCCTACATTTCAGTTCGAAATGTACAGGTTAGAGCGAGGGAGAACATAAAAATAATAATAATAAAAAGAGATTTAAATCCCAAAACTGTCAACAAAGTTTGTGAAAACCTGTTCTTTGTCAACTAGAATACGTGCTAATGAGGGTAATATAGGGTTACGATATGTTTATTCGAGCGGGAACACAACGATATTGGGATCTAGTTGAAGGATGGGAACCACAGGAAGTTAGATCTGCGTGTAGCGGATGTGTGAAGTCGATAAGAATCTTATGCGCAAACTTTTCACATGCATTCAAATAAGGTTCGCATAGGTTAGTTGCCAACTCCTTCAGTGGGATTAAAGAGACACGACTAATGATGGTCAGTCCGCGTCGAAGCGGTTTGAAATCTTTTTAAGAGATTGGAAAAAATAATAGGTGAACAATAGAGTAAAACAGAAAAAAAAATACTGGTACACGAATTCGGAAGTAATTGCTTATTGAATACGAAACTGACGAAGTTTACGGATATGAAAAGAAAGACTTCGAAGTTTACTGACGACGTGTTGAATGCGAGAGGTCCATTGAAGGTTAGTATCAATAAAAACGCCCAGGTATTTAATACAGTTTACTCGGGATACTGGTTCGGAGCCGATCGATACCGGTTCAGAGAGGAAAGAAGAGCGCGATAATGTAAACAGACATTCAACACATTTGAAGGGATTAAGAGATAGGTCAGATGTAGCGGAAAACCGTTGAGCGTTATCCAAGTTGTCAGAAAAATGTGAAAGACCAGAAGAGTCGGAGATAGCCTGACACAAAACCAAATCGTCAGTGTATTTGAAGAGAGAAGTAGGGGCGCTGGCAGACAGGTCACTAATATACGTAGGAAATAAGTATGGGGGAAAGAACTGCATCTTGAAGTACCCCAGAATTGTTGAATAATGGCTTGGATTTCTTCCGACCTGATGTGGCACACTGAGTTCTTCCGGAGAAGCAATCGGGAAGCCAAGCTAATAACTGTCTAGGACATACAAAGGTCTCCAGTTTACGAAGAAGAAGGGAGTGAGGAATACAGTCAAAAGCAGATAGGTAGTCCAGAAACACACAACGAACAGATTTCGCAGAGTCATTCAAGGATTTGGCAATTTTATGTAAAAGAGAGAAAAATGTATCTAGCGTGCATCTGTTTGGTTTATAGGCAAACTGAAGAGGATCATACGGGACATCAAATGAGGACTGAATGCGCGTAAGAACAACACGTTCTGCTAGTTTAAGTCCAACAGAGGTTAAAACGATAGAACCAAAGCGTTTAGTTAGAGCGTTTGAAACAGAGGATTTGGGAATGGGAACAATTTTTACTGGTTTCCAACAATCTGGTATGGAGCAGGATTTTAAGGATTTGTTCAAAAATGAAGTGAATATTTCACTGAGAGAATCAGCTCCATATCTCACAAGGGAAGATGAAAAACCATCGGGACCGACAATGTACGTGGTTTTCACGGTGCTGCATTGCTCAATAAGATGCACTCCAAAATTGTGCTGCGGTAAACAAATAGTCGGTCCTGAGTTTTTTGAAACAGTCTGACAAGCGTTCGTCCAGCTATTCAAGCGTTCGTATTCAGTCGGTGATCGAGAGGAAAGATGTAGGTAGGTTCCAGTGTAAAAATGCATTAGGGTGTGCATCCTGCGAGCAGGTGCGATATAGTCAATCGGAAAACATATCTGATATCAAAAAGAATTTTCTCACGTAANACCCTGCCGTTACCACCTAAACTGACGCACAGATGACGATTGAATACGGTGGAGTTGAAACATCACTCATCATGAAAATACCGCAAAACAGGCAGTAGGGTGCCTCAACTTTTCCATTCCGGCAACGCGCTGGAACTTTTCACTAGCGATGTGAACGGTACGTAGCATAAATGATAGAATAACTCTCAGATCGCCGTGTTCATAAGCTGACTCCTCACAAATACTCATTTCAGATAATTATATTTTTCCACATCTGAATCTGGACTGTGTGCCAACAAGATCATGGTACAATACTCTTTATGGAAAAGAAAGGCGTACCATGATTTGTTAATCATTTCAGATAAAGTTACCCACCGTTGTTACCCACATTTATGCCTCATATATTGATACAGTTTTTCAATCATGGGCACGCTTCTCGCATGCATAAATCACGATGAGACTGCACCTTGGCCTGGTGTGATGGCTTGCGCGCCTCAATGACCCTGCGAGCTATACAGGATGGCTCCTCACAGCCGTAGATCCAATCATGCCTGAAAGGTCAACGGTAGAGGCCAGACGAAGAAGAATCTCACAAAGCCAGCTGCTTGGGAGCATTCTGGCTTCATTCGTTTAAGAAGTCTTCGCACTTCATTGGACAGCTACCGTCCACCAAGCTGGGCAGCCCCCAGCCAATAAGGTGCTGTCCCGTCCACGTTCCGCTTGTCTCAATGGGTGCATGAGGCAAGGACTGATCCAGAAAAACGGACCGATAATCAATGCACCAGCGAACAACAACCTTCACCGAAATCCAAAGGCCTTGCGTAACAGGTCTCCAGAAGCTCCCACACGGGTGCTTCGGTCACGCTCCCGTGTTGGATGCGCATTCTTCCGTCTTGTGGGTCAGACTTTTGAGTGAAAAGCCACGGCAAAGGTTCTCAATGAAAAACCCCCTTCGTTAATGTGGGCTACCACGCAGTGTGTCGTAGCCTTAGGAACCCATTTGGGAAAATCTCTTTTGCGACTGTCTATTTCTTCCTCACAATCCCGAATATTCTCAAACGCCTGCTGTTTACAAAACTCATGGGATATCACCCAGCGTTCAACCTATGACGTCAACTAACCAGAAGCTACCAGAGTTTTGAAACCCAAGTCTCCTTTTCACGTAGCCGCATTCAATAGCCGCACCGTTTGTGAGATTGGTCTTGGTTAGAACCGTTGACACTTTCAATGTAGATTTGTTGCACAGGGTAGATCCGTGGTCGAATCGGGATGGCTTCTTGGTGGTTCATATTCAATCTCAGCTAACCGGATGGACAGCGGAGATCGCCTGCTCCAACTTTGCGCTGACCACCAACTTCTCGCACAAGAAACGACACGGACTCAAATTAACCACATTGCCATCAGCCACCGCTAGTGAGGATCCATCGAGAACTGCCGCTTTTACTGGTCACATTACCATGCTCTACTACGAGCCAGATTCTCTCTACGTGTGGTAAAGAAGCACAGAAAAGTCTCCGGAAACGGATGCCCACGTCATCGATAACTGCCGATCGGCCTTCGGAGCCGAGCTCTGTGATCGTCTTTCAGCTCAACCATGATCCAAAGGACTCAATGATCACTGGACGTTAGTGGCGGAAGCAATTGAGATGTCAAATAAAATAACGACGGATTCTGTAGGGCGATCAGAGTAAAAATGATGGATCTCCTTGACCTCGACTTCCCTGCTAGACGTTCGCAAAGCCACTCCTTCTGATACTAAGTATTACAAAGCGCGCAAATCTCTTGAATGTCAGCCAATCAAGAGTTTGAGGAATGGCCGCAAGAAGTGGTGAATAGAGCAGTGTAGAGTGGTCGTAAAGACTGGCTATCGGTAATGATCACAGTCTTCGTTTTATTAGGAGTACGAACCCAAGGAAAGTAGATGTAAGTGAGGTTATCAAACAGTCTGACAGCGCACTGATTCATGTTTAGTAACGCCGTCTTGGAGGAGGATGGAGGCTGAGTCTTGGTTTTGGAGGTAACAAGTCTTCTATGCTCAATGTGGGAGAGGACAGAGGTTCCAACTGAATGGTGTGAATCAGTGATCATACCGATCTACGAAAAGGGCCACAGGCCCTCTTGTGGAAACCATGGTGGAATTGGTTTAATCTACATTTCCTCTGAACTACTCGCTGGTATCATACTCCGTCGTTTGTGTGCTGCACGTGAAGAGTTCACACGTAATAACCAGGCTGGTTTTACAGACTGTACCGGCCACATCTTCACAATTCATCAAATTCTAGAACATAGACTCTCGTTTCGTAGATCCACCATTTCTATCATCCTGGATCTGAAAGCGGCTTTGGACTCAGTCGACCGTTCCCTGATGGTTATGCTCGCGAATTTTATCTCTTTATTACGATCTTTTTATACTCATAGCCGAGGTCGAGTCCGAGCTTACCTCACGTTCTCGCACGAGTTCACAACGGAAAGGGTTTTCCTCACTCTCCCTTTCTATCTTACTTTGTAATGGATTTTTAATTATTGGAACAGCCTTACCGTCGTGCAAAGATAGCGTCATCGATTTACTCCCAGGTGGTAGACTGTTTGATCTAGAGCATGCAGACGACATTGTGCTACTAAGTGAAGATCCAGTAAGACTTAGGTTTTAAAAGTGGTATAACACAAGTTAAAAACTGGACTGGACTGTCACACGTATTCTGGTGTTTGTCAACTTGCGACACGACATCCAAGCTTCTCTGGATAGTTTTAATGTTGGTGTATCTATGTTTGGTCTACGTTTTACACCTTCAAAGTGTAAAATGTTACTCCAAGATTGTGTCGGCCCGGCATCCAACGTCACCCTGACTGGGCAGCTGGCGGACGCGTCACAGATGAGGAGTCGGCAACCCCATAGGACGCTTGATTTGCATTTGCCAACTTGAGATATCCGTGGCGCCGTCGCGGAACACTGACCAGGAGACTGGCTGACGTAGGTTCCGTCAGGCTCCCCGACTGGGGACTCCGAAATCCTGGTAACCGGTGGTTAACGACACTGAGTAATATGGTCGTGTCTCAAACAGTGGCGCTCATTCATCTACCCCCGTTTACTTACACTCTTCTTCTTTTGGACTCTGCCGTCAACAATCCGATCTGCATTCCAATCTAATCCAAACAGGCGGGTAAAAGATAGCAATCAAAGCCGGCACACGAATGTGCATATTTTATGGTTGTGAAAACTGAAACTGTCACTTTGTAGAACACTCATAAACGCGCTATGCTGTGTTGTGAAACGATGCTCAAAGTCAGCCTAAACCCGTATACTATCTGGCATCTCTTTCCAGCTGTCACTCTGCGATGGGATCAGCAATCGCGGGGATCCAGTATAAGCGTACTGGGATAGGTGTCTTCTGGACCGGAGGTGACATACAGCGCATTGTTGTTAAATTGTGAACAGTCGATCGCCATTTTCGACAGCACTAATTCAATTCCTGTTTACCTATGCATGTTTATTTGCTTCGTAACACTGCGCTTTGGAATTCCATAGACCGTCTCTCGGAGCATGTCGTATAATTCGTTTCGGGCTATGACACAGAACACTAGGACAAAAAGGTCCTGTGGAAATCATCGAAATCTGGCAATTCACAGACAAATAGAGATATTTCTAGATTTTTTTACTTATAGCAATTGTTATCCCATACTGTTCTGAGTCTTCCTCGTTTGTCTTTGGAAATCCAGGATGAAGAATCCTTACTTGGTACGATTGCTCTTTGAGAAATGCGATCGGTTAGTCGGTTTCGGCGAATGTGGTATACCTACCTAGTGATGTTGGAGGACACGCACGGTGATAGACTGGCCACTTGCAATCACGAAATTCCTGGTATTCTAGCTATTAGTTATCAATTGGTTTCGTGGCTTGAGAGAGCAGATCCGTATGCTACCGCATGCGTCTCCATGTTGCGGATACGAGCACGGCCGTCATCTTCCGGTTAACCGTGAATAAGGTACACCAAATAATCGGTCGCAAATGTTCAGCGGCAGTATTGGTGGGTTTACCTCCTGCAAGTTTCTCCGCACAAAATACGGTACATTTGTGGACAGCGTTGTGATATGGCCAGTATGGCCCTTCACTAAATATGGCCATTGCCCCTTGTCGTGATCCATTGTTCTACAAGGTTTTCCAGAAGAGCCGAATGAATCAAATACTGGCCACCGGCTCATCTGAAACATCGCTGCTTTCTTGCATTCAGCGCTTGGTTGCGCAAAGGCTAGATTACACTCAAACAAGGCCTACTCCAGACCGGCCGACCGAGTAGTAAAATAGCCCACAACGCATTTAACTATGATCCATAGTTTCTTCCAGTCTTACGAATCTCCAACCTTCCTACTGTGCAGAACATTCTACACCGTACACACCGCAGTGCCTCCGCAAACTCCCTACATTTTATCCTCAGCCCACTCACACATTATCTCTCTCGGGTTCTTCAGACTATCATACTGAGAGTAGTTTCTCTGATGGGAATTCTGTCGTTGTTATCTCGCGTCCTACCTCGTTTAGCTGACACTTTAGAGAACAAATAATGCTGCTTATCAATGGTCGATCGAAAACGACATCGAATTCAATGCATCAAAGTGTACGGTCGTATCCGCTCGCCACAAAACTGGGTTTCCGTACTTCCTGGGATATCAACAACTTCCGTATATCTCGAATGAGAAGGATCCCGGTGTTATTGTTCAAGACGACCTAAGTTGTTCTTTTAACTGCTCCAGGACATGATCCACCGCGGTGAGATATGTTTGTTTGCTAAATCGAGTATTTGGCAAATATGAACCTACGCTGTTCTCACAGTTGTTAGCAGCCTACAGTCGACCCCACATAGAGTATGCAATTCAAGCGTGGAGTCCATGGCTGCAACGCGATTGTGAGATTCTGGAACGTCCACAAAGAATGGCCACCAAAATAGTCAAGGGACTTCATTCCAAGACTTGAGTGGAAAGACTGGAATCGCTGAGGCTGTTTTCGCCCGGTACCGCCGAATTCGAGGGAACCTGATTTTTGGTTTATCAAATATGGTAAAACCTTGATTACCCATGTCGTTCAATGTTCAACACTCACCTGAGGGGGCAGTCATTCAGATTGGTGCTCCGAAAATTTCGAATAGAATGCCGCCGTCATTCATTTACACCCAGAGTATGCACTGTTCGTAATTCTCTACCACTCCACGTTTTTTTCTGCGCCCACAACTGATTCTTTCAAGCACAAACTGGATAAAAATTTGACAAGTCTTAAATCTCAACATCCGCAACAGTGCACGAAACAAGCATACTTTGTGACATTCCTCATCGTTCTATAAACTGTAAATCGATCCATTTGTGCTAAACCCTATGCAAAACAAAATCTGTGGCTTGTAAATATTTCCCGTAATAAAACGTTAACTTTGACTTTGACTACCGTCCAAATCTCACCGAATCCTCCCCCAGCGGAAACCCTTTTTCGTCCTCGATGCCCCTTCAAACTAGCCACATTCAATGTGCGTATTGTGATGCGTATGGGATAACAGGCTTGTTTAGCTCGTGCGCTCCAGACTCTGGTCATCGATGTGTGCTCTATCCAAGTAACTCGTGTTCAAGACTCCAACTCCATTATCCAATCGACTCCTCCATCAAATCACGATGCGATGTTTCATCTATGTCTCTCTAGGGATCTTAAGACTGCGGCTTCCGGTCTTGCTGTCTTCGGCGCGGCTCTCAGCGAGAGAGCTGAAGTCGCCCTCCTTGATTGGATCCCTGTCCACAGTAGGTTGCGCGCAGGGAAATTCAAATGTTCGTGCAAAGTGAGCAGCCGTCGCCCCAGTAGACGAAATTTGTTTGTCGTGTCGGCGTACACTTCAGTGAACTGGGCTTTTTCGAAAATAATCATTACATCAATAATTCGAAGCCATGCTTAATGAGGTGACGTAACCCAGTAGGTTTGTATTGAGCTTTCGTGTCGAAGTACAGCATCAATAAAACGTGTCAGTTTACATCTGTTTGTCCGCAACAAATCAACCAACTGAGGTCCTTAAATGCTGAGGTAGACAACGTTCGCCAAATTGAATCAATGTTTGCAATTGGCGTCCCATTACAAAGTAACGTATATATCATAGGATTCACGAATAAGCACCAATTTCACTTGGAAAAGTAACAAATGAACTTGAATTCCTCTTGTTTCCCAAAGTTTCGTGGCGATATTCTGCTTTGTACTTTACTTCAAATCCCAATACTCACAACTAGATTTGTGACTCTGAGCGTCTAACCTCGAGATTGGAGATGTTGCGGATATATTCAGTCTCTAGTCATAGCGAAAATATCAGTGGCGTTACGATGCGTCGTTGACTGTATCTGGAGCGATTTCGTTTAGTTTAATCCTGTTTGAATCGAAATCAATGTGTCGTACTTTTTTTTATCTTCCACTCATAGAAAAGTCTTCCAACATGAGTGCGCGATCGCACAATGCCGCCACCGATGCCTGTGCCATGGAACCGACGGCCACGGAATCCTTGTTACAGCCGCAATCGTTGAGAATAAATTTGGGCAAGCCAATACATATGATCCCGAGTCGTCGTTTTCGAAAGCTCAAGGGTTGTTTACCCAGGTCTATGCCGGAATATCGGTAAGATACGGTAATCGCTGATCGCGGGCTGATCACAGGCGTAATTGCGTTTTATTTTGTCTCATGCTACCGTGTGTTGAAAAGTGTTCGTGGGCAATCGCCCGGTCGTGGAGCTTTACTCGGCTGGGGTTGGTAACCTAAACCCTGGACATCAGTGAAGGGGATTATCATAGGCGGAGAAAGATCGCGGTGAAAATTACTCACTAAACACCTGTGTTACTAGGGTAGCGCCAGAGTGATAAACCATTCACGCTGTGTACAGTTTGGGATGGTAATTTTGAATGACTAGTGCCTCGGCGTATTTCAGAACCTTGGTGTAGTTTGTAGTAGAGGATTCTGAACGCGTCGCGCGACCAGATGTTGTATGATCGACGAGCTGAGTTTCCTACGGGTCATTGGTGACCTCATACTTCCGAAAATCCCATTCATTGTTTTCTGAAGCCAGACGGGGATGTGCTCGGTTACTCAGTAACGCAGTTATCTCTCTGTTCTGCCAATGTAGATGGCCGGGCATCCACACTTGAACTGATAGATACAATTATATTTGGTGTGGGGAGACAAGGGTTCTTTCACCGATGGTATTGGTAACCGGGCGGTTGTAAAAAGACTGCAGTATGCACTTGTACAGATACAGCGAAATGATTTGGAATACATTGTGCAAACCTGTGTTTTTGGCTTCTTTATTCAAATTCGTTATGGGGAAACTATACTTCCAAAGGGATTACCATTAACTTGTGATTTGCACTTTTTAGGCATAACCGTAATCGTAATGCCTCCGTTGCCCCCCCCTCCACCACCACCACCACCACTTCTCCAGGTCACAATCGATTGCTCACCTATTCCAGTGGGTGTCGCTCCATTCTCGTTAATGAAAAATTGCTGATAGAATGAACTTTTTCATAGCCTTTTAAGATTTTTACCGTTGGAAGAATTTGGTAGTGCCAATGTGAGCCATCAATAATTGTCTTGACACTTCACAAGCACTGATGATGTCACCTCGGCTGGTGATGAAACGTTTGCAAACAAATTGCCAAGCTCGGCGAACAGGCGAAATGGAATTGTTTAGCGTGGTACACTAAAGTTTTCACTTTTTTGGTTTTAGTTTACTTCGTCATCGTAGTGTAAATATCACATTGATGTTTCCTAACACCTTACGCATTCGATTCTAGTAATCCTTTATCAGGTAGCATCAGACTCAGCCAAAACTGTTAATTTCTTTTACTGGCTGATGAATCACGTCGTTCTTTTATTACTTTATTGGTTCCACTTTTTCGCAGCCTATTCAAGGTATGTGCGTTTGCTGCAATCGAATTATAGCAGCAATTGTTTTTCTTCTATCCTAACCTGCATGCAGCTCGTGTTCTCAGTCCTGCCTTTTCGATACCTCTATCCACTGATCCCATTTGCATATCAATAAAACCCTTTCTCGTTGCATTCATAAGGTGTAGCACAGTAGACCGGACGTGTTTACAAGAATTATTTTACTTTTTCATTTATTGCAAAAATAAACGTCGTCTAACCTATTCCCAAAACAACAGTTGGCTCAGTCCTCGAATTCATCCAGTGGCTTCCGGTTGAATATAAAGGAGGTTTGTTGGGGCAGCAGGCTTCTTACACAGAGGTATACCGTTGAGTTAGTGATCAACCACAAAATGATCAGGGCTGGTGGTTTAGCTTGATAGTTCAGCAGTTGTGGCGTACTTTGTACAAATACGTTAATCGCTCCTTTTTTTCAGATCCCACTGAAATTAATGACTTGACCGATATTTTTTGTTCAAATGAACTGCACTTCATTGGTCCCGTTGCTGATCATCTGTGAACTACTATTCAAAGACCACTGGCATGGATGCAGCGAAAATCTTATGTCACGGTTGTGCGTGCATGGATCTGGTCTTTGGCATATTAGCATTATGCATGCCCCCACTTTGTGTTGTCTTGATGGAATGAAAACGAATCAGTTTTGCATGCTAAACAAATCTGGTGTGCTCCCTTTTTTAATTAATTCCGTTAGACACAAGTTTGGGTCTCCCCTGCACTGACAATGATCACAACATGATTATTGGTATTTTTCTTAGTCCCATTCATTTCTGTTGTTGATTAGGGTGGCATGCGGCGCACATCATCATCTCATGACAACATGTGCATCCCATTTATCTTGTCTGAATTGGTCCTTGACGCGTCTCCATCCTCTGTTCCTCACTGTACGTGACCACCTACACGTTCTTTTGGTTTGCACAGTAATAATGAGTGGGACATTTTTGTGTTTGTGATCGGATAAGCCTCATTGTAGTTCGGTTTCTGCTAGTATTAGAAGACCAAGAATGGTTAAGCTGTGAGCTGACATGAAATACGAAAACCCTGACCAGGGAAACGGGCCAAATAAGATGCATTAAACTTCCGATTTGGGAAGCTAATCAGTGGTTAGAGAAACCGAGTGATATGGCGTAGTATGCGATTGATCACTTTCTATGCACACTAAGTTGATTTGTTTTCTTCATTTTTATTTATTGCTTGTTATATTTATTGGTCAACAGAATTGGTGGCCAAAATACAACAGTCAAATTCAGCTTATGAACACGCATGAACTGAGAAGCCAGACAGATTTGCGCTGTTTCGGTCCACTTTATCTGTCGACGATTGTGTGACACGAGGTAATACGATTTGTGTTAGATACCAAAGTTCTTGGTTCATTTTGGTGTGCATTCAACTGATTGATTCGCAACCGCCCGGTCTTCCACCTGACGTGATTTTCAGCAACTCATTCCCAAATAGAACTACACGAATTGGAGATTCTCCGATGTCAGATTCTACCTCTTCCGATTTGTTCTTAGACAAGTCGTGACTTCCTTCCAGGACGTGGCAAGTCTGAAGTGGTTTTCAGCTATTCTGATAAATCCATTGACTGTTTATCCGTTCGTTGCCATCCCAGATTTTCCCGACATAGAAGTACAATTATTACTATTGTGTATGTACCTCCGTGCTCTCAATCACATATATCTTTATTTGATCATTACATCTCGTTTTTGGTTCCAATATTAGATGAGAATCTTCATTTGACTGTTGGTGACTTCAACCATGCAAGCATTTTCCTTCTGCTTTCTTTTGACTTGTCTGATTTGTCCCATTCTTCTACGAGAGGCAGCTCTATACTTGACCGCGTAATCCCAAACCATTGCACTTTGTTTTCTCTCAAACCGATGGCTCCAATCGCTATCAGTGGTCATTTTGTTCTCTTCTTAGGAGCAAAGAGATACTCTCTATCTGCATATCCAACATTCATTCGATCAAACCAGATAAGGTTTCATCTCCGTAACTTTTCATCAGCCCGCATTTCTCTTCTCTTTCGTTGCATAACGGTTGCCGAATCTTGGTTTGCTTCTTTTTCATCACTATTTAACTGTGTCGGTCTTTTCACCGAAACGACGAAATCGATTTTCTATTTTTGCTGTCCCACGGCATGATGATATTCCTCATCAACGAGTCTTTGCACAGATGATCCCCGATTCCTCGCAACCAGTGATCATAATACCTGTACCAGAGACCTCATCCTCAACTGTTCTTGCAACACGTTTTCGTCCCATCACATTGACGTCTGTAGTTCTAAAGTTGACTGAGAAAGCCATCCTGAGTCGCTTACAGTCAT
>UZAN01048118.1:0-24837 GCA_900618425.1 Echinostoma caproni | reverse complement strand
CCCCCCCCCCCCGTATTATAACCCACCATTTGAGAAGAAATACTTAGACAAACCCTCTACTGTTACCTAGCATTTTTATTTAATTTAATGCGTTGATATTAAATTCTTTTTTTTTACAGATGATCAGTCTTGCTGACAAAATCAAGCAGAGAAAAAGTGGGGTGTTATCGAACGAACCGGATGCTGTACAGTCTGCTTCGGTACGCAGTGCCACCATTCGGGACCGCTTGCTTCTCCAAGAGCTTCAGGAATTGCGGGGTAATCTCTCACCCCAGTGTACGATACACCACCCTGACCCCAATAAGTTGCACGAGTTTACGCTTATTGTGAAACCGAAAGACTGCATTTGGGCGGGTGGCACTTTTCATTTCGAAATCACCGTTCCCGAAGGATATAATCACACGCCGCCTTTGGTACGTTGCAGCACGCGCATTTGGCATCCAAATATTGACGAGGAAGGCCGTGTTTGTCTCAGTTTGCTCCGACAAAGTTCTCTGGATTATTCTGGTTGGGCACCAACTCGGCGCTTGCTTGATGTTGTTTGGGGAATCGAGTCATTGTTTTTCGATTTGTGTGACTTTAACGATGCCTTGAACACAGCCGCGGCTGAGCAGTTCCAAAGAGATCAAGAAGCATTCTGTCAAACGGCTCGCAGTTACGTTTATCAATATGCCCGATGAGGTCACACAGTGATTCAAAGTCTATTTTTTCAAAGCGTCATTCTTCACGCACAGTTCATCCATTCACCCGCTCACTCGACCGATCATAAAAACACGCAAACGTTTCACATGTACAACCCATCATTTCAAACCAATTTTTCAGCTGTTTCCTTGCCACACACTGCTCCGTCACTTCTTCCGCTTGCGCCTTCGTGATCTAGGTAAGACAGAGCTACTTGACTCGCTTCCTACGAGAAGCATGCATTGACTTGTTCCCCTCAGTGTTGTACATTTGATAATGTTATGCTCTCCGTTCGTTCTTCTCTCTCCGTGTTCCCTTTTCTCTTCTCCCGAGAGTTTGTAAACTCCCAAACGATATAAATATAGTCTCTGGCCTCAGTCTTGTCCTAGTGTATACTGTGGATACAGCTAACGCTTAAAGATAAAACACAGAAGCACCATTCGTTTCCGTTTGTTTCAGTCCGATGAGAGTGATCACTGGACGTGTACTAACGCGGTTTCTATGCCGTCGCAGCGCCAGCACGGGCACAAATGCGACGAATAAACCAAAACAAAGTAAGTCACACTGCGTTTTCCTCATGTTGTGGATTAATTTTAGCCAAGGCACCAACTGCGTCGACGCCAACCTCCTCTGCATCCAAACCGTATGTCCCACCTTCGACATACAACGCTCCGGAATACTACATGCATACACAATATTCATTTTACGATATAGATATGCAAATGCGACCTAAACGGCTACCACAACCCGTACCAAAATCTCCTTGATTCTAGTAGTCTACATGAACGTAATCCCTATTGTGTATACATAACTGTAGCAATAAATTACTTCTGATTACTTTCGCGTACTTCTGCCTGAGTTTTCCTGTTACATCTTACGGTCGAATTAATACAACAAAAAAGCTGAACCATTTTTCTTTAGGAACCATGGAGTTAGATTTGCTCGAATTGCGTTTACAGTCTCTGGAAGATCTCATTGTGGGAACACGTAGAAAGCATATTCAACCGTCTGAGATTAAAAAGGTATTCTTACTGCTCGGCGTTATTCATCCATTATTTTGATCTATACCAGCCCATTTTTGATAATTTGGTCACTGCTCATGCGGCCATTGCGTCTGCGGAAAAACGAACTATGATCGCCAGGATGCTGTCCAGAAGTAAGTTGGTGCGATTACCCCATTCCTCGAAAAATTCTAACACATTTGGTCGCGTTTTTTAGCAACTGAATTGCAGAAGTACATGGATCCACAATTTCTGGAGGATGAATCTTTATCTACCAAGGCGAAGGTTGAAATTATCCTAGCCGGTGAGTATTGTTTATCTCAGTATCTTCGGAACAAATCGTCCAGTACGCATGGGTGACCAGACTTAAAAGTCTGGTTCGTCATGTATACTGTGGTGGTGGACAGCTTTTCTGTCGCCCGGTTCAATACCACCTAATCTAGCGGGGCCTTATGTGGTTCGCCACTCCTAGTTCCAGGGCTTAGGTTGGTGGTTGAAATCACTGAACTGGAAGTTTTCGTGACTATGGGGTCCGACCATCTGCTGTTCATCACACAATGGTGTGTAATAAAAAAGAATTCAGTAGAGGCAAAATTATGGAGAGTTATTCAATCCAGCTCATCTGACAAAAAAGACAGAACAAACTGTACATCGATTGGTACAACTGGCATTGGTATTAAATCAGGGTTCTCTATTTTTCCATCTCTGTTCAATTTCATCCTAAACGAAATATGTGGAATGCTCAAGTAGTCTTCAAAACGTTGGCGGTTAATAAATAACCCAGCAGAACCTAGGCGATCTGAATTACGTTGTCGATATTGGTTTTCTGTTTCAATGTGTGGAGCTTTCTCTGAGCACAAATGACAGGTTTGGGAGGAGTGTATGAATTCAGCACTAGCTACCGACCCTCCGACCTCACGGACATGTTGAGGCTTCTGAACTAGCGCCGAGCCACCCGAAAGACGTATGAACCGTTTTGACGGTCACCGACTTCCAACTCTTCTACACCGTTACCCTGCACTTGGTTGTGCAGGGGTTAGAAGTACACTCTCGAACAATAGCTGAGCAACGCTGCTGATATCAGTATCTCATTTCCAATCAATTCTCCCGAATTCCGCAGTCTATGTTGTCAAGCTACACGCTCCGCTTAGAGGAACCGTAAACAGTACTGAAAGGCGATTTCAGACAGGGTGGAGAATGAAACCGTAGCATTCGACTTGGATGGACTTTTTTGTCCAATCCGTGTCGCAGCAGAAAAGAGACACATCGGAGCCACTGTTTTGGGACACCGCGGGCCAACTTATTCAAGGAAATGAGCATCAAATGCAAAAGTAGGTCGAAAACTTCGACGGACTACTCAACCGCCCACAAAACCAACCTTGCTGTCCACATATGTCAAGCACTTTGCAAATCGTGGAACGTTTTTCTTTTTTTATAAAGGTTATTGTACCATGATTTGTTTGGCACACAGTCTGGATTCAGACAAGTGTGAAACAAAATAATAATACTTCGCGAACATGCGACATCACTTGTGACCCATCTAGTAGGACAGAAATCTCAAATTCAGTCATTTCTTAGAAAATCAGGAAGGTTCCTGGAGAAGACGAGATACCTCCAGCGCTATTGAGAGATTGCCTACCAACTCTGACTGATCCGCTACACTCTTTTCCATTCCATTTGGGAAAGAGACGTTTTTCCAAAAGATTGGGCAGCTTCAATTTTAGTCTCAAAGGTGACAGGTCTAAATGTGAAAATTACGGGGGTATCAGCCTGACTGATATTGCGACCAAATTGTTTACAGTGATATCGCTTAATCGCTTCGCAGTCGTCAGAGGTACCCACACCTTCCCGAACCAAGGTGTTTCGCTAAGGAATAAGCTGCGTTAAACACTTTAATTTTCGTAGAATTCTGGAGCACCGCTAAAAGTTCCAAAAATCTCCCTCAGTGTTTGTCGTCGACTTCAACCTTGCCTTTGACTGACTAAATCGATAAAGAATCCTTGTGGTGCATATTGCCGTTCGACGGGATGCCCGATAAGCTCAAGCTTTTGAAGTTGTACTACCCAGGGTTTCGGGCCTCCATATCTCTGAAGAAGAATCAAGTGAATTTATGCTACATTCTGGAGTCGCCGGTGTTATTCAATTACACCGTAGATTGGATAATGTTACAAGCACTCATCGACTACCCCGGAGTGCAACTTGGCCCCGGCGCATAAATCGCAGACCGAGTTTGCGATGATGTCGTATTTGGGGACACCGCGGACAACCTCTAACTTGTCAGTCGCATTAACCAACTTTCCCAGGCTATCGGACTAGAGATCAACATGTAGAAAACCAAGATATTTTCGATCGAAACCCCTGCCATGACACAACCCCTCTCGATTAACGTCGAATCAACCGACGTTTTCAAGTATTTTGGCTCTATAATCAAACCAAACGATCAGACTAAGGATGAAATCCAACTCCGTGTAGATGGAGCTAGAAGATCCTTCCTGCAACCCCTCAGACCGTTGTGCAACCGATGCAGAATAAGCTCAAACTCTAAACTGCGGATTTAACAGGTCTTCATCTTCCCATATAGTTGAGACGTAAGTGCTAAGAGTACGATATACAACGACGCTCGAGGTCATTGCTCACTGGTGCCTACGCCGCATCTTGAATGAGATTGGATTTCCAGTGATGCGGTTCCACAGCGTTGCTGTAACATCAATAAGCTTTCCAAAATTATACAATACCGGCTCTTTCAGTAGGTTGACCACGTGCTCCAAAGACACTCAACTCCCGCGGCAGACTGTAGCCTCGGCACCCTGCTATGTATGAATGGCATTGCCGCCTCGGTGACGAACTGAAGATTTGAATCAGTGAGGTGAAGGCGGATATGGAATTCGTAACTGGAACCAGAATTGGGTTTCATACTGCGCCAACCTTGCCGCCGATCGTCACGCGTTGGTGTAATACAAACGTACTCCGGGCTCTCGCTGCGCATCGGAATGAACGGATATGCGTGACAGGATGTCCCTTGACTCGTATTCTCACAGCGGGAGACGATACGAGGCTTTGCGGGCGACGAACCTAGTTAGGAATGCAGGATACGGGTTAACGAGGAAACACTGGCAGACAGGTCTTCCGTGGGTCAGGGTTGAAGTTAAACCTGCAAGGCAAAGCGAATAAGACGTCATGAACCGAAAAGGTCCAGTGAGGTACAAGCATTCACGATAAAATATTACTGGCGCGGTTGCCAAGCGTTACATTGGCTCATTGAAAAAATCCAAGAAGCCGGCTTATCCTCTCTCAGGAGTTGGTCGCTCAAAGGTGATGTTACACTTTTCGGTATGCACTTATCACCTGCAATCTGGATGCCGACTACTGCTTCATTGAGGCTCTGTGGTCGTGTGTTGACCGAGCACCTCATTCGCTGGCCTAGACAGTTGTTGAACAAATGATGGTAGCCTAGTCAAGGAACTGACCGCAAGCAACCTCATTGCTTGAACAGTGTAGGCTAGACTGAAACTGAAATGCTATTTCACAGAAGTGCATTGATTTTCTGGAGGTTAAAGTTTTCGCATATGAAACATCCACTGACTAGGGGTTTTCGCTCTGAAGATTTGCGCAGTTGGCACAAGTGCGACGGTACAAATGGGTTAACGATGCCGTAGTGTGTTTCTAAGTGTTTCAGCGGTAAATTCATTATCACAACGAAATAGAATGAATGGGCTTCGCTGTACACCTGTTGTATATCGCAAGCAGTTGTCTAGCTCACTGCGCCTTGTTCACAGTCAACATCCTGAGCTGGTAAAGACCGTGCGGTACGTAATGAATGATGCGAAAATGTGGTCTGAAGAGCTGCAATGATAGATTAAACAGTCTTGGTTCGGTGTCTAAATAACCCTTTAATCCGGTAATCGGAGAAGAACATGTCTGTAAACCGTTAACTCACATGCATTCAAGCTATTCGAAGTGGTTTGTGTGTCGAACACATTAGTTCACTGCGTCCCCCCCCCCCGATCGTGTAGGCAGGCCTGTTCTCCGTGCACCGTAACGCATTCGTATTTGCCTCACACTCATTCGTGAGTGTAAACTGGATTGGTGAAGTTCACCCCGCTACATCTTACCCCATATCATCGTGATACTGAGAAAGTGCTCCTGCATTGTGAGTGTGCTGGTGAACATACCGGAAGCCATAGGATAAACCTAAATAAGATGAGAGAAGCGGGGGAGGGATAGAATCTGATTCATCAGTTCACTAGGATTATATGTACCCGTATTTTTCGTTNTACTTTTGGCGTCGTATCTGTAAAGGTTGGTGTTACTGCAGTTACTGCATTGAGAATGTCACCTCGATTGGTGATGAAACGTTTACAATACAATTGCCAAGCTCGGCGAAAAACTGAACATCATATATATACATATATATAAGATTATTACTAGGCTCGCGTGTTTCGGTTTCGACCACGAAAGTTGAAATGTCTAGAACAAGTTTCGTTACTCACGTAGGCTTCAGTGCAATGTGCAGTGGTTTCCAAAGGCTCAAATTTACGTTACTTACGAATTACTTAAGGCAATGTTCCACGTCCCACCAACCAGTGAACTACAGCAATTAAACTTGTGTATAGTTTTAGTCAATGAGGGGAAACTAGCATCACATCAAATTTGACCTTCCAGTGTTCAACAGACGGTTGTTTAATCCATTTGGTTAAAACGAACTGTGGCTCACCAAAGGGTTCTCAACAATTCGGAAAATGGGACAATTGGGTAATGGCAGTGTTAATGACATTCAGGCCACCGTCACACCCTACCAGGATTGTCAGTTTAGTCTCTGGTGTCAGACGTTTCTTTTTGTCCAGGCATTCGCTCGATGCCGGGAAAAGTTAATTTGCCTTTTTTTACTCCGTTGTTTTGTAGAGAAAGAAAAAATTGAGAATACGGCGGTTGCCCTGGAACGAATTCGTGCAATATCCGAGGTCTTAAATCATCCGGCTTTTAGAGGTAAGTTTTTATTGTCTCGTCAATGAATGTACCATGAATAGATTTGGGTAATTTACGCAAACGATTGAAGGAGCTGAATAGCGTGTATGTGACTCAACAAGAAAAATCGGCAGCCGCGATTGCCGAAGGTCAAGCCCTGTTGGATTCATACTCTTCCCTAGTAAGTCTGTCATTTATGCAACCTGTTCTATTCTATGCTATCCGTATTGAACCGTGTTTCAAAATTAATTCACGCATACCTGACGGTAGATTTTCTCAGTCTCACTGGATGATTTTGTCGTGATCCTGAATGCTTTTTATATATGTGTATTATATATTTTTTCTATCACATGTCTAAGTTCAGGCTGTGTGCCGAACAAATCCCGGTAAAATAATCTTTATAAAAAGAAAACGGTGCTCGACCTACTCAATTGCCGGTAGTAGGTTACCTTGGCCAAAGCAGGTGAATTTTCTCAGGGAGTTCACAACCCGAGCCTTTGGCTAACCAAAGCCTGACCTGCAAGGCAGCGGGACGGTCTGTGAACATCGCAATTCATTGGGGGCCGGCTTCCAGTTTATGAGGTCATACACCGTTCGATCGGGGTTAAACATCCAAGATGCCGAAAACTCCTTGATGCTCAATCGAGCCGGTGATCACTACCACGACCAAGAAGGTGTGGATGTGCGGCTTGTACTCTTTTTCTTGGTCGGTTTGCAATCAGGGATTTTAGCCAACTCTCCTAGGTAAACTACCAGTGGTTCACTGACCCGGGCATAGCTCCGTATTTTGACTTTTCGTCCTGTCGCTGTGGTTGTAAAACACCCGCCACGAGATGGTAGTGACTAAGGCTTGCTCAACAGAGGCTATTTGAGACGCTTGATCGTAATAGAGCATTTCGTAAATTACAAGGGAGGGATGACCAACCGAAACCAGAGATGTCCAGCCCCAATCATAGCGAGGATTTTTATAATCCGGCCGTAAGTACTATAATATAAAGAGAAAGTGCGATCGTGTGGAGGACAAGGCTCATGTTCTGCCATAAACTAGAGGTGAGTGGATGGTAATCATCCTAAATAAACTACTACTATCAAGCATAGTATGACTCAAGTCGGCCATTGACCATATTGGGAAAGTCATTTTCAGATGTATTGTGTATTTTGAAGCATATGGTAATGATTTGAATTGGCCCCGATATTGCTCCGAATCACAGAAAATTCTATTTGTTCTTGCTGTATCTAATGTTATGCACCGGAAAAAGGTGCCATCTTGAAAAATGCCGAGCAAAATTAAGGAAGTTGCTGTAAAACTTATTTATTGGGCCCTTTGTTTAAACTCCCTTTCTGACTGAACTTTAGCCGTTTAATAGAGAAGCATATGTATGAATAAATTGACAAGAGATTACCGGATGTGCATGCCTGACGAGCGAAACCGGTCGTGCATTTCCAAGGTAATTTTCTATTCAATTATGTACTGCTTAATATGAAATATACATACATATATGTAAACGAATTTTTCAATTTGTTTACAGTTTATAATTACATTAATCCATTCTGCAACATCGTCATCATCATCATCGTCCAGTGGAGCACAGTAAAGCAAACTTCACTGATCGCTGCCAAACATTGTCCTGAATGATGATAACGAATCGGACGGTATTCAGCATCTAGACCTTGCTTAGTCTGTAATCACCTCCTGATTGTGGTCATCATGTTGCAATTTACTCGTGGTTCGCCTCCAATGAGTTCATTTAATTTCTCTCAATTTATTCGTTCTAGATGTTTAATTTGTCCAAACTGTTCATTCAGTGTAATCAGCAAATTATGGCAAAATCCGAATGATCCGGGCTTTCGACTCGAATTCAGTGCACGGAGCTCTCTTTTATCACCCCCTCCCCCTATCTTGACGCGTTTTGCATTGGCGTGGGCTGTGTTCTTTATTTTGAATGGTGTATTTTTGGAATAAACGACCACGATCTCCACAGAGCTCTCGTTTTTTCTCAGCTGCTCGGTCGCCTAAGTTCTAGAACAGCCTCACTGAAACATCTGTCTGTTTGTGGGTGGTCAGTTGTTAGAAAATGACAAGGAACCTATGGTACCACTTGGATCTTATAATAGTTTCCTACGCGTTTGTTTCTGTAGCGGATACGAATGGGGAAACTTCGACGGATTCGTCGAGCGACCAAAGGGTGGTCCGTATCAGAGCAATACAAAAGATGTCCCGTGAGTTTTTATGACAGAACGTTTGCCTGCAGGGAAAGTTGATTAGAGTGATTCGAACACAAACCAAGGACTGATATGTCGGTGACCACCGTCCCGGCTTGAATCATTTACCGCGTTTCGATTGTGTTGTGCATTCGCACAGAACTTGGTGTGTTCCTTCGTTGGCACAAATACACTTTTAGGTTGAACCCTCAACTTAATAGAGATTTCTGTGTTTGGACCATGGGTTACCTCTTTTACTAGATATGCTTCCTCGGTATGTGATTTGTGTCGAGGTCAGAAGTCTGGTCAAAGGACCTAGTCATGCTGGTTTCATTGAGCTTCACCATTAGGGATCTCTGGATCGACCAAATCTATGATTAGAAACAATGGACGATGTGGTCGCCCCGGACAATCGTGTTCGTGCATATACTGCGCAGATTTGGCTCATTGGCACTCTGTGTACATTCGTATTTTGACAGTGCCTTCGGCTTTTAATTGTCTTAAACTCCTTCCTGGTTTGTCAATAAAATGGATATCCGAATGACAACCACAAAAATGGATGCATTTCAATCGCCAATAATGAGAATACTTTTCTCCCTTGAAATATATTCCTTGAGCAAGTCAAGATAAGCTTTGTGCACTCTAGATCTCAGTTTTCTGCGGCTCACAAGTTTGTTCCATAACAAGTAAATCTAAGGTGGCAGATGCAACACTGACAAAAAATACAGTCTACTCCCGTTATATGTTATGGCTTGTGCTCCCCCTTCTCTGTTTTTTTCTCAAACCAGAAATGGGACAATAATAACACTTGAAAATTATTAGTGTGCGTAGGTAGATGCTTCAGTTTTGTAAGCGACACGCAAACAGTGTTTTCCGAGAGACTATGGTCGGACAGTACACAGTCATTAGAGCGCCTAAAACGCCAAAATCAATCGAGATATCCCTGGGAACCCAACTATGTTTGCAACGAGCCTGACTGGATCTGGAGAACAAGATTAAATTATTCTTCAGGGAAAGTATCGAACATCAGTGGGACCAGTTCAAAATTGTAATGACATTTTGGATAATAACAAGTTTCTATGGTCCTATTACGTCGGAGGACGGCCTGCAAGCCTTCGAAGATGTGTCTTTGACACGATCAGAAAAGGTTCTGAGACGCTAAAAGAGCGAGGTAATTAACTTTGGTTTTGTTAATCACAAGGCTATATCCCTCGTGTAATTTCGTTCGTTCAAATTAACCTCTGTCAACCATCAGTCGAACTGATTAAATCCTCAATTCGGCCGAGTTGAGATAGGGTTCTAATAAGGTACTGTTGGATGGGTGAATTCATCGTGTATATGGCAAGCGAAGCGTGAACTGAAAAGCTAGGAAGCACTGAACAGCTATTTCGACCTGGTTGGGTCTCATCAGCATTGCGAATCCATCGACCTAACAGGGGATCGAACCCTGGACCTCATGGACAGAACGCAAGCATGCTGCCCACTCGGCCACCGCGCAGCTGATCAGACCGCTTTTCATTTTCCATTTAAACGATGTAGCACAACTCATCTTTGCGAGTTTGTTGCAGGCCATAGACCTCGCTCATCTCAGCACTAGCTTGTCGTTTTCCTTGCTGTAAATTGTCCAAAGTGCTGAAAATTCATCCTTTTGGGTGTATAGAGCTTAACTTGACTTAACACTACTCTCGTGAAACCTGGCTTAGTACGCCTCCTGGGTACAAGTATATGAGTGAATTGACAAGAGATTACCGGATACGCATACCTGACTGGCGACAAGAACCGCGAAATCAATGCTTCCGGAGAAATTTTGTATAGTCCTGCATATACTTGTAAATAAAGTATTCTATCACGACACTTAAGTCACCTTTGTTGCGGTTAGTAGCGTTCAACCCAACTGCAAAAAACCAAATCATAGTATGGATTCACAACTGAACTGGTTCTAAAAGAGCCCAAACAATCTATCCGGTGTTACGAATGAGGTTATTGAGGCGAATCTTGTTCACATTCCAGAACCTAGGAAGATAGCGACTGTCAATGTGCTAGTTGAACTATTTCAAAAGTTGTCAAACACACAGGTCCTCAATGAAAAGTGCGTGCTGATCTTACAATCCACCTGTGCATCTGCTAAGACTAAGAATAGCTTCCGTGAAATTTCCACGCACACAAAAATCCACTTGTGACCTTATTTGCCTTTAAACTGTTGCATCGTGTTCTGTACCGAATCTCTCAGTCGACAACAGACCAGAACTAGTTGAATGCGTAACATTCGCAAATTGTCTCGTTTGTCTAGGGGTACCGATGAAAGAAAATTGGGCGTTTTCACAATCGACAAGGAAATCCTCAGCTACAGATATTCGTCTTCATGCGGAAATTTTGAAACTTCAGTTCTGTAAGAGTAGTGAAGGATTTGATTCAATTTTATGGGGAAATTCGTCGTGTATAGGATGCTTGCGTTCTGCCTGTGAGGTCGCGGGTTCGATCATCAGTTGGGTCAATGTATTCGCACAGCTGATGAGATCCAACCAGGTCGAGACAGCTGTACAGTGCTTCCCAGCTTTTCGGTTCACGCTTCATTTGATATATGCGTGACGAATTCCTCTATGAAACTTCACTTCATCTGGTCACCACCTATTGCAAGCTTGGCGGAAAACACTACAATGGTACTATTTCTTCATCCGAAATGAAAACTATGTAAGAAAGATTATCCAGAACAAACGAGGGCTTAGGTGCAGCACCGTGCGAAACAAAACCATCTAAATTTGTTTGATTAAACGAATGTGTGACTAAGCATTCTCGGACCACAGGAAAGAGATTTGGTTTATCTATGACTACCACCGGGTAATTAACTTATTCGACATTGCAACGAAGCTGCTCACCGTTGATTTGTCTTGCGCATATGAGTACTGCACGCGTAAGAACCAGACAAGGTTTTGGTTGGGTCGAGGTTTCATCGGTTGTGTTCGCGTTTCTCGTCAGACTGTCAAACGTACCATCTAGCAACGCCAAGCTTGTTTTCCTTGTTTTGAGAGAAGCATTGGACTCACTCAGTCACGTGTTCTATACCTTTTTTCAATTTAAGATGTCCGAATATCATTTGAATATCATGTTGCTCTGTTGGTAGTCCGATAGTGCGATTGCTTCGTCGTTCCCCATTTTCTCGTACTTTTTGTAATGGTATTTTTGTCACATGCAGTCCATCCCTATGGTGATGGCAAGCCTGCTTTGCAGCCGAAGTTCACTGGACTTGCTAAAGACTCGTAGCTGTAGACGTGTGATTTCTCGCTCGGGTTGGCTGGACAAGCAGGTCGTTCGTCGCGGCTGCACTATCCGATCGGTCGTATGATTTTCGGGCCGGCATAGGGGGAGGATAAGTTCTGAATCCAATACCGCCTAGGTGTTGGTAGAGATGATCACCGCAGGAGAATCAGTTGTGGAACGATACGCCATGTTGGAAACTCGGGATAAAAAAACGTTCAAGCGATGATGATGACACTGAGCCAACGTTTGACTGGTCTGAGATACAGACACATTTTTCTAGGCGGGTTCGGTAAATTGGATAATCATAGTAAAACTGAACTTGTCTTAACTACGGACTACAATATCTACTAACATAGGCCAACGTAAAACTCTTCTTGGTATTTTACCAACTGGCTTTTTCGTATTGAACAATTTTGCTAACTACGTCGGAGACAGAATTCCGAAGGAGAGAACAAATATGATGGAAATAATGCATATTGATTTCATAAAAGATGTTCAGTATGTTTCCATCCTGCTTGCCAAATACGGCGAACATAGTTTTCTTCCACTAAAATAGTACCATCGGAAACGTCCTTTTCTTTTGATCCATTTGAATAAAACAAGTAACACAATGTGAGCAGAATTAATATTGGCCATCATTAAATAAGTCGAGTTTTATCATACGAATACTATATATGGACATTTACATCAGTAGTAGCAGTTGTACTACTATCGGACTGCGCGACGATACTGTTTTAGCTTCTTTATTGTTCTCGGTTTTTGGGAATAAACGGTTTGCCCACAGAAAGAAATCCGAGGGAGACAGATCGGGTGACCTTCTAGGCCAACCCTTTGTTCCTCCTTGGACAATCAGTCTGCAGTTAAATTCCGCATCGAAGAAACTTCTCACCACCAGAGCAGCGTGTAGCGGTGCACCATTAAGTTGGAACCAAACCGTGGTACCAACTTTAGTTTCTATATGCCAGATAGCAGGTACCACACTATCTTGTAACATTTGCAGTTACGGGGCGTCCTAAACAATGTTGTAAGCCAAATTGTTCCTACTTGTTACGTTTCTGTTGAAAAAGTACGGTCCGACAATCTTGCCGTACATAATACTAGCCAATAACAACACCTTGGGACTATGAAGCCATTTTGAGCCAACAAAGTGTCTTCTTGGGTTTCCAAAGTCCCAACGACTGGAGTTTGTAACATTTGCGTCCACATGAAAAATGGCTACATCTGTGAAAACCGTTTGTCAAACATCCAAGTGTGCCAGGTACCATGTGCAAAATTCTGGTCGGCGCTCAAGATCATTGACACGAAGCTCTTGTAGCGGAGCCTCTTTGAAAGGACAAGTGTTTTTAATACATTGAGCACCGAATACTGTGACGTTGCATTCCCGGGGAATTCGCCCTATGGTCGTCTGAGGATTTCGATTCACACAATGCAGCACATTGAATACATTCATCCGTCTTTGTTAGTGCATGTTCCATGCGTTTCCGATAGTGTGCACTTCCAGTATATCTGAATTTGTTAGTCAGCACTGGCATCGTTCCTCGTAACACTCAGTGCACAAGTGTTATCGAATTCCTTCACCGTCAGTGAAAGGCTTTCCTTGTCCCCGTAGTATATCGACGACAAACGATCGTCGATTGACAGACGATAAGTACCTGAGCAAGCCATAATAGTAGTACGCTCGCGTTCTATCTATGAGGTCCCGGGTTCGATCACTAGTTGGGTCGATGGATTTGCACTGGTTGGGACCAGGTCGAAGCAGCTGTCCAGTGCTTCCCAGCTTTTCAGCTCCCGCCTCATTTACACGACGAATTCATCATTAATTCGATCTAATGATTGTCTGATCGTAGTCCTGTTTTTATATACCCCAATAAATTACCGTTATACGAAAGTAGAAGAACAACACTCAAACACAACGTGTTCTATAGTGTTGCCTCTCTTGGAGCGATACACCGGCGATACGGATTTCTATCCTCCAACATCTCTATCCGTACAACTGAAACCGCAGTTCTACTTGAAGCTTTTTTTCCACCACAGTTCAACATGAACAGTGCCTTTCTCCAAAGCTGCCCGATTCTTTATTCTAAAATTTCGTCCCACTCACATGTGTGACATCCATCCGACAGTATTGGTAATAATAAGTGAAAAAGGCGATGCAGGTAAGTTGCTTATTTTTAATGTGCACACGCAACCGGTCCGCCGGCCGGTGAGCAGATAAAGGCATCAACGTTCAAGCAGCTCGGAAAGCCGAATGCACAGACAAGTGCAGACAAGACACACACCAGGATCTGCTCCGAAGAACACGTCAAGGTCATCAAGATTGTACTCATTGTAAGGCCTGTCTGTGTCTATCAGTTGGGTCGATTAATCGTCCGACTATGTTTGCGTGCACGTGACTGCCTAAGTCGGTCACGTCAGATCCGGTGTGAGTAGCAAATAGATCATGTTTACGATGTGTTGTTCACCATTGGAATTTAAAATGATGGTATATAACTGGATTGTTTCAATCCTGCAGTTAGCATTTTTAAATGATCAGCGGATACTGTGACAAATCACTGTATTTCAGTAAACAAAATGCGCATCGTTTAAACATCTCGGAATTGATTTAACCAGTTGTGGTACCTTATGTAAGTGTACCCTTGGGTTTTCTTTTTTTTTCAAGCAAGGAATAAAGCGGAGCAGAAATTTCCCCTGATCATATGAGTAGGCTGAACCAAAATTAGTTCTCAATGATTCCGCATCAGGAAGTCTCTGGCACACAAAATGAGATCAGATAAGACAGTTGTATTTGACGTGCATAACATGGAGTAACGATGTCGAGATGATTGATTGTTTGCTAAAGGTGCGCCCCTGGACATATTCCATCTTGCCTCGAGGCACTCCCCCCCCCACCCGCCATCAAAACCAAATCACATACATAGCAATCGCCTTTAGTGCTACCTGTGCAAAAAGTATTCTATGTTGTTCAGTAACCCGCAGGGGTGCTGCAGTTACTTTTTTCAAACACAGTGATTTACAGCAAGTCGGAAAGGAGGTAAACCAAATGCAAAAAAGCGTATTCTGTGGGAAACATTCAGCAAAAAAGCACTTGGTAATCGATCGTTTAAGAGCAAAAGTTTGTAGGTGTTTAGCAATACGGAAATAGGAAGGGTGTGCCAGAGTTTTGTAGCCTGAGAAAATCAAGACTGCAAGTCAGTAGTCCGAGTTCAAGAAACGGGAACTTGACAAGGGCGACTGACCGCTGACGATCGAAATCGGCGAGAAAAAGAGATGCGGCGGAGAACTGGTAATGTGAGTTTGAAAGAAAAACTATAATAATACATGTGGAAAAGAGATAGGGGAACAACTGCCCCGTGACGAGAGAGCGACTGCTGATTCGAGGTTAACGGTTGATCGATAGTCGAACGGATGGAACCAGGTTTTAGAGAAGAAGAACAAATCATCGAGCTCCGTTCCATCTGCAACTGTTCTATTCAAGTATCTGGCTGATTTTATCTTTTTATGAAAGGCGAAAGTGAAGAGAACCATAGAAACGACTGTCACGGAATGGGAAAAATAATTATTGATGACAATCATGACCAACCACATTCCAATTGGATTTTTTTAATTCGATAACAAGCAGGATGTTTCGTAAGTAATTGCTTGCTTTCCCATAGACAAAATCTTGTTACAGACAATAAAATTGATCGAGAACCGATATGTTTCATATCCTTCATCTTGAATCGAATAAACAACCGTATAATCATTTTTAGGACACACGGAAATGAGCATTTTCCGCCGAAATGGTGTTATTCGAATCAATGTTCCAAACGCATTTAATTCTGGTCCCAATGAGTTGCGCCTGTTCAGAATAATTCGAACATGAGAGCAATCAAAAATCTGAATTGGCAATATCATGATTTTCGTCTTTAACAGAGGAAACGAAGTGTGAACTGAAAATCTTGGTCAACTGTTTCGACCTGGTCGGGTCCGTCATCATCAGTGCGAATCCAGCGATTTAACTGAGAGTCAAACTCGGGGCCTTAAAGGTAAAGCGTAAGGATAAAAACCACCTGACCACCAAACAGCTTATCATACTGTTTTTTATTTTCATTTGTGTCAAAGTGAGAAAAATAATTATTTTCTCTGGGGTAGCTGCTTCGAGCAATGGAATCAATGAATTCGATTTGCTGATCCAACTCTCCGAGTAACGTCAACCAACCAGCTAAAGCGTTACGGTTTTAGAATAACAGTGATTGGTTTATATCGGTTTAGCCAATGACAACCGCATCGCACACTATTTAATCCCATTAATTTATTTTAATAAATGAACGGCTACTTCAGGGGCTTTTTTCTGTGTCTTGTTGACAGTAGATTTCGGTAGACGATCACCGGTAAGATTTCCTGATTCTTGTCCATATCCATTATGGCACCCAGTCTGAGAGCATTATTCTCTCTAGTACGTGAACATACAGGGTAGTTTTGAAACACCTAACCCATTTGCCAAGCTGGTTACACTATTTGTTATGATAGCTCTTTCATAACCAGCTCAGTCATTTCCTGAGTACAAGTATATGAATGAACTGCAACAGTTTACCGGATACGCATGCCTGACGAGCGGCCGGACCCACGAAACTGGGTGGTGTATGTCTCGTGGAATACTCATTAGTAGGAGTCGAGAACTCTGAGTCATTGATGTGAATATGTCTTCCGAAAGAAACGATGCGCTGATTAGACATCAACTACAGATCTTATTCCGTATTGACAAATTCTGTTGGTTGACTCATCTTTATTCTCTCGTTTCGTAAGATTTTTCCACAGGTGAACTCAGTGCACGCGGATGGAGGGAACAGATGGGGGACGGTGAGGCTCTTCTTTTCATCCCACTCTACTAACTGTTTATGTGTCACCCAGTTCTTATCACAGTCTATCTTTTTGGTCGCAATTTGCTTGATGTTTTAACACCCGTTTCCGTATTATTGATAAAGTATGGACAGTAAAGGCTAGTTTTTGATTCATACAATTTTCCTCTCCCCACATGTATGAATGTGTTCTATATGTACGATGGAATATATCGGGATTTTTGCTGAAACAATCGATTTGGCAAGAATAAGAATGTGGTGATCGTGCAATGAGTACGCACACACCACGGTACAGATCCCAGGTAGCCAATCAGGAAACGGATCTNGATCTATCGACCAAACCTGTGGTAGCACCAACCGGATAGGCTGAATGCATGAAGGCAACCAAATGATCCATGTCGTTTTCGAGTGGACACCAAAGAATCGACCAATGATTGTAGGATGCTTGTGATGTTTATTTTCATGATTCTTCGAATATAATTAATTGTATCCACAGCTCATCTTGATTCTACCTGATTCAGTGGGCTTTCAGTCCGAATCCGAGTTCGCGCTATTCGAATCTAAGTTCTAATCCGCATAGATAGAATAGATGTTTCATATACGGTAAACAGTTCTGTCTCAGGTTGAATGTGACTATATTTTGATGGGTTTGTTGCGTGCCTAATCTATGCTGTTTCCTGGTTTTCATTATTTGCAATTTCTTTTAGATACATGACAATATTACGTTTGAAAATTAACTTTTAGTTTCATGTTACCTATGCAGTATATTTTGAACGTTCGTAATTGATGACCCACCGATCCGCAGCCCGTATAAAGATTTAGTTTAATTCAACAGGACCTGACTGGACATGCATTCTAACCGACGAGAAGCGGGTCCTACACGAAATCCGGATAAATTTACAGTCATGATCTTATTTTATCTAAGTTTGATCGTTGTTGTACATTACTTTTTCACAATTTTTATCCCTGTGCGCACAGTGTTTACTGAAATGTAGGCATAGATGTTTGTAAAAGTCAATAAAAATCAACGTAAAATATTTACTCAGCATCATGTAGTTCGCACTAAGTCGCACGATCTTGTCTCCGGGTGATAACCACCCGCCGAAATCAACCGACACAGAAAATAACCAAGGAATTATTCGCTCAGTTGTTGAAGGAAATCAATGAATTTAAATAATACGTCTCACTAAACATTATTGGCCAGATGGGCACTAACCAACCACCGTTCAGGTTATTCTCGTCACAGGATTTCTATTAGAACTGTATGGCTTTTGCTTGGTCCAGAATGTTTGCTCCTGATTGGCCGTCCTGAAGCTATAACGTATAGTTGGTTGGTTGGCGTTACTTCGGAGAGCTGGACCACTACAGGATATGGTGAGCAGTTAGTAGGTGGTTCATCCAAGGGAGTTGCAAAACCTTAATTCCCAACTTTCCAAGATGAGGCATGCCAGTTGATCTCAGGAAACCTGAGCATGGCCAACCGGCTTCACTGGATGATAGAACTTGTCGGGGGGGGGGGCTAGAAGAAGAAACCATTTATGAACGGTTTATAGTTCGATCGATTGACCACTGCGGATGAGTAGTTGACGTGTATAATGATTCCAGTTCAAAAGGATTCCTAAACCGACAATCCTTAGCCTATTTTTTTACAAGGCTACCTTGACAAATTTCCAAAGTTGCATCCGCTTTTGCAAAATTGTCATTGAGAGGCTGTTACTATTACTGGAACTTAGTTGACGGACGATATTCCTGACTCTGGATCAGACTTATCTGGAATATCTTCAAATCAGGAATGATCGTCATACAGGAGATGACGGTGTACTGCTATATTTTCGCGGCAAACTTCAATGTGAACCACTTGATTTCCCGCAGTGCAGCCACCAACAAACTTTGCTGCTCATTGAGACTTTCCAAAGATAGCAATTGCTGAATAGATGTAGTCTATCACCAACAGGCATCCTCAGACTCAGCTAAAGAGGCACTATTGTCGACCAAGAGATGATGATTTCCTATCAAAGTTTCCTCAGCTCTAACCATGGGGGACTAAAATTGCTCGGTTTTTATGAAATGCTAGAAATATAACCAATCATTCAATTAATAGTTTTGAATTTAGTAGTTTTGAAACTTACATCCAACGAATAGAGATGTAAAACAGTCAATTGGATTCGGAACAGGCCAATCACGATCAATGTTGTATTTGACAAGTGAGGAGCTTATGGTAGTATATATTAAATTAGGGCGCAACAAACCCAGGGTGTACAGATCCAAAGTGACACAGTAATGTTCAACATCGCAAGTCACCGGTTACTAATAAAACAACGGAATCCAAACACTGTGCTACTGTTGAACTACTCTGTAGAAGGTGCGAGGTCCCTTCAGTCAATCGACTATGCTACCTTAGTCGATTGGGTTGTAGTACAAGAGAGCACGACACTCACAGTGCGACGAAATGTGAATAAGAATCGTCAACCTTGTTTTTTTTTAACTGCGTAACGTGCTCCTACCCTGCTGATTTCAGAACAATGGTTGCATTCACTCACCGTGTGCGTTTCGTACTGCGTTCCTTTCCGACTACAGGCATTGTTCAACTGAAAGAAGCACCTCAATGCCAGGTAGTGCTGTCAAGCCAATACGCACTACGATCGATTGTTTACATACATACATGCATACATACATACATACATACATACATGCATACATACATACATACATACATACATACATAGATACATACATACATACATACATACATACATACATACATACATACATACATACATACATACACATACATACATACATACATACATACATACATACATACATACATACATACATACATACATGCAAATATGCACACATACATAGAAACAGACAAACAGCCTGACAGACTGATTGACAGACTGACTGACTGACTGACTGACTGACTGACTGACTGACTGACTGACTGACTGACTGACTGACAAAACGCTTCCATTGCAAAAGTTTCTTTGCCCCCTTCGCTTTGGTAGTGTAGTCATTTATGGGCTAAAACAAATAACATTTTGCAGATGTAGCAGCCAGATGAAAACTAAACTACAACAGTTTTATTTTGTATTTAGTCTCAAGGGTGAATTCGTCTTGTATATAGCAAATGAAGCGTGAATTAAAGAGCTAGGAAACACTGAACAGCTGTTTCGACCTGTTTTGGTCTCATCAGCGGTACGAATCAATCGATCCAACCGGGGGTCGAACCCAGGACCTCACAAGCAGAAAGAAAGCATGCTACTCACTCGGCCACCGGGCTTCTGATCAGACCTTTTTCATTTTCCACTCACGACCCACAACCCATCTGTGTATTTAAATCAAAATTTGATCGAGAATAAAAATCAATATCGCGAAGGGTATGTCGCATTTCCTTGTTATTCAATTCAAATGAAGATAATGTGGCTGTCATTGAGTTTCACAACCCTGAGACAATGTTTGACGCCATGCAAGAAATTAAGGCACATATCTTTCTTGTTTGAACCCTATAACCGTTTCATAGTGTTTTCAGGCGCATCCTTTGGTCCATATATTCTTAAGTTATAGTTTCCCGTTTGTTCTCCATAACTGCGAATTCGAATATGCGGAACAGCGAGCCTACTGAGAAAGTGATCCCAAAATGTACCCTAATCCACAGCGAACTTGGTCCCTCGATGGACAAGGAGAACTTTCATTTTTATATCATGATTCGAAATAAAAACAAAACTTATCAACTTCTTAAACTTTTGGGTAAGTCTTCGGGGAAGCATTCTTTTTTCCTTCGATTGTGATCGCGTTACGCAATGCAACGAAATAGGCATTCATTAGTTACCTCGCTTGGCCATTAAGTGCACAGTGCGCTTCATTCGATTTATTTCTTCGATTCCCGCTCTCTCAATATCGGAAATTCGATGAATCTATACTAACGAGAAGTTGTTCAAATTTAAAAGACAAGGATACGCTACAGAATGTGGTATGGAGTCTGTCCAAAAAGTGTGTCATGTTATGATGCGCAACCGGCGCTCCGAGCTACATGGACTTGAGTCACGTGAACTGAATCTTGGGGTGTGGGGTAGTTATTCGACATTTTTGATCACATTTTATTCTTACTATTTTTTGTTGTTGAGTTTTTATACATAAATGGAACTAATATGAAAACCAAGCGGGAAGAAGCTATTTTATATCGTTTGATATATGTCGGAGAAAATTGAATGCAAAAACACATTTCAGTCTCGTGAATTAATCATCTATCCGCAAACTTTGGGAACAACCATGATAAACTATTCGTAAATCAATGAGTTCAGTTTACCCCCAGTTGCAATAGAACTGAATTTGAAACGCGATATGTACAGTCAATGAATGTATTGAAATAATTTGCGGGTACTTTTAAAACAAAAACTAGCTGTGAAAAACGTTCGACTTGGGACGCGGGGAGCAAAGTGACAACAAGCAAGATAGTGTGGGTTTTACCCGTGATAGTTGTGTGCAGGATGTGGGGAAAGGAGACACACTACAGTTCATCTCCCCATGGAATTTGGAACTTGTACGACCACACCAGTCAGAGTAGTCAGCGTGAAGGCATCTCATCCTGTAAACAAGATACTAGCCGCGAACAGCATCACGGGCATTGTCCAAAGTTACCCCGGATCAAGTCAACCCTTAAGCCATCAACAGAGAGAAAGTGAAAAAAAAATAAAAACCGGAGAACAACGGAACAATGATGATCATCGTTCAAGCTCATTTATGTGTAACAAATAACAGCGCCGTGTCACAATACGTTGTGAGTGTAATTCGATTTACCACTGGTTAACACCGCATGTGATCGACCGGTCCGCTAACTGATTCTATACCTCATTGATTTTCCAAGTTTTCTACTTCTCTACTACACTATGGAATTCCAGAGTACAAATTGCAGATGACATTATCTCTCTCTCTATCGGTCATGTAGCATGGTTGCCCGATTCTTAGGCGATATGATATTTTAAACGATAGCAATATTTGAAAAGCGTTCAACCAAATGCTAAGTATTTTCAACACTCACAAGCATACCACTTAATTGTTTCATCAGTAGCATCAGAATACCTGTTTGTTTTCTATCTCTCTACAAGTGTTTTCATGTGGTTCCCACTTTATTGGACAAACATTGGCTCGTTTGTTTCAAGCACATGTGCCGGATCTACACAACTGATATTAGGCACGTGAAGTAAAAAATAGAAGCACAGAAGAAATAACAAAAGGAATTTTCAACCCAAACAAGTGCGAACTTGCAGCGCTTTTGGATAGACTATAAACTCTGGTTTTTTTAATCGCATACGACATCCCTACATATTTCTAATTGCCGCTTATCACGACACGACTTTGTCGACTTGCAGTATGTTCTGATTCCATACGGAGTCTTGCTCAGGGAGCTGGACCTTTTTCGTGCGAAGTTCGATATGTGACAGTTACCAGTCGGAACGTGAGTCAGCATAGTAATTCAGTAATTCACGTCACGTATTAATATGAGTTCATTTGACTAGATACAAGGATTATGTTTGTTATCTTGACTACGCGCTATTTGATTGTGATATGAAAAGGGATGATCTATGGTGAATACTTGAAGGTTTCTTGGTGGGGGGAGGGGGGGTCTTTAAAACGTCAATCTGCGGAACGATTATCTATCACGAAATGCATCTAGGCTTGCCTGACTCTAGACGAACGTTCTAAGAACAGTGCTGGTTTCAACTGCGTACACCATTAGTGAATCGGTTACTGAAACGATAGGTAAATCAATAGCTAAACATTTAGCTGCTTGGCTAGATGATACGAGATCGGAAAAGAAAACCAGGAATGGAGTTTTGGATGCCACTGTTGTACCAGTGATAGAATAACTCCTACTGAGCTAAAACACAGAACAGGACGAAACCAATGGTAGTAATTCTATAGGTACCTCTGATTACCTCGCGTCCGCATTGAAAGACATGTGTACGTCATTTCGGGATTCCGACTGTTCGTGATATGCAACCCGGAAACACTTCTGACCTTGATCCCGGAAGATGATTGTAGAAAAAATCAAACAAATTCCGGTAATCAACTATCTCTCGGGCATCGATCGATCACTTTCGGCAAATTCCTGGCAACAGGCTAAAAGTTTAACTAGGCTGATTTTCTGAAATGAGGAATTCGTCTGGCGTTTTTAGTCTTTTTTTGATTAAATAATCCTCCCACTTGCTGGGTTTCCTGGTTATAACACAGGTTTAAAAAAACACTCAGAGATTTCCCGCAGGTGATCGAAACCTAGGTCCCTTAGACAGGTGTCAAATGGCATGCGATAGAGTGATGCATGCATCACAAACAATCAGTCGATCCTCAGGCAAACATGCAAGTTTGTGACTGTGCGGATGCAATCAATCGATTATCGCTATGGGTAAAACCGATAAAAGTAATTTAATTCGGCACCGTTGAATGGGTTTGAATCACCTTCCGAATCGATTGTGTTAAGTGAGTTCGGTTTCATTTGCTCAACAATTGGATGGTTCGAATAATCGATTTTATTACATGAGAGTAATGTCTATTTTATTGACGCCTCTTTCGAGTTCCAATAAAGACGTACTTTTTAACGGATTTCCATTTTTGCGGAAAAAAACTTTAGAATGAAGTGGTTTTTATTATTATTGACTGAAAGTTTCAGGTATCGGTCAATAATATTTACTCTATTTTGAACAGATGGTTTATTATGGCCAGAATGAAGTGAGTAGCGAATATCGCGCAAACCTCACTACCGAGGATTTTTCGCAATTGCATTTTTCCTACAGTCGTTTCCAATCCGTTTGAGATAAGTTCCCACGGTGACAACGGATTTTAATCGTTTTTCTGTCTGTTCACCGGGTTACATCATATACATATAAATATCCTTGTGTACATCTTATCACCTGGCCAGTTTCTATCTCCAGTGCACAGAATATGACATTTGGTTATTTCAACCTATTCACACAGGTAGCTTCTACTTTGGCGATTTGGTTCAACACCCAGTCTTACTGAGGCTGAGCGTGGAAAGGCATGATTTTGTCCATTCTGATCATCTCTTTGATCCAGTGTTCCGTGCAGGACATTTTTTGGTACGGTGTACTGTCTGGTTTTGCAGTCTATCTGAGCGCTTCTGGATCACGGTGCTGCTTCAGCGAATTATCCTGACACGTTCACTGTTTTATCATTTCAGATATGTTGTATCCCGTATGAGTCAACCAGTACGCAAGCAGTGAATTAAGTAGTAATCCTATTTCCAGTATGTAAATGCAAATGTGGCCGGTCCGTAAGCCGGTGAGCAAGCAGTGCGTCAACACGCAGGCAAGCAGGCACAAAAACTGGCCTAAGTGTTACCAAAAGGAGTATGTCATCACGTTGGGCTGTCAACGAATCAACCAATGCGAACCGGTCAATAATAACCTCTGATTTGCTGAGGCGGATCGACCTTGTGGCTGAGTAAGTCCGCATGAGTTGCGTACATGCGTGAGGTGGCGGGCCGCAACGGTCAATTACGTGATGTGCGGTAAACGTTTCATTCGACGTCAGGCCACAACAAGGCAATTGATCTGCAAAGCTAGACATTTATTCTCATGTCTAATGCAGTACCGTGCAGTATCTATGTTTGCTGAATCTCTAATTTGATTCTGATGGCTGAGATAAACCGGGAAGCCAGCGAATCGTTTAATGTTTTATCACTGAATTTTACATCTTCGAATGCGTTTGCGATAACGCTGCTTGTCCAGTACCGTTTTGACATCCTCAAGATAACGAATATGTCATCACTGTCTGCAAGAGTTAGTGTATGTTACATCACAGTACAGTATACTCTGTGAAAAGTGCTGTCGACGTTGATATTGACCATCCCATTGGAGCGTGTTTGAATT
>UZAN01048117.1:0-18713 GCA_900618425.1 Echinostoma caproni | reverse complement strand
GGGGGGGGGGGGCGGAGAGATAAACGAGTTTGGTGGGCGGGCAAACCAACCAAGTCATTTGTGGCCAACGAAAATTACATGTCTGCTGATCAATAATACGCACGGGTCACGACAGTGACAAAGGAGAGAGGGGACTAAACAGATTTGTGAATGAAAACATGCGTAGGTTAGCGAATGGATTCAAACACATTTTGTCATAAAATGACACCGTCCTGGTATCTGTGTGCCTCCCCCCAACGGGTATTAATCATAACGTTTCTTACGGAGGATAGTTAAAAAAGTATCTTCGCACGGGTGCGGCATAGTAGCAGATACACTGTATCACGGCATGAGTTCTCCTGGGGGACAGAAGAGGACGACTTAGAGCTGCAACACCGCCGTCACCACCACCACCACCACCACCAACAACAACCAGGGAATGAGAAATTCGAGTAGTGATGATTCAGCCCCGGTTCCAAAGTGTGTGTCTATGTGAAATTGATCAGTGTCAAAAGTTCAAGTGATTGGACACGAGGGGGTATTTAGTGACTGTGGCGATTTCTTCTGGGTGCATAACGGGGGTGGGGTTGAGTTGGGATTACGAATCCGAATAGTTGCTGCTTTGAACATGGATAAGATACAATGCTTCACTGTTCTTGATTGCCCACTTCGAACCTTGTGAATCGGTCGGAACGCGCCTGCTGCATCCCCCCGCTGATCTGACTCAACGATATACGAAAAAGCCGCGCTCGTAATTGTCTTAATTGTTCCTGTCCTCAGTCAAACCTGTCGTGAACACCGGTTCACTAACGCGATCGGATAAGTTCCTGGTAGTGCGACCAATGTACCCAGTCCCACAGGAACAGGTGAACGAGTATGCACAAAATAAGGCATGTTACACCTGTCACTCTGTCATTCAGTCGGAAATAATTGGTTTTCTTGTGAACGCAGTCTTTAATTGTGCCGCGTAAAATGTTCCACTTACTGCGTAAGCGAGCTTTATTTGATTTGATTGATTTCTGCCTCCGTACCACCCTTGAACGGCAGATGCACGTAGACAGACTTCTCAACTGCTGCTATTTCAGTTGACCGTTTATCGTGTTCTGGAATGGCCCTATCGATAAATCATTCTGGTTAGGTAGACGCTACATCATCTGTTGATAATGCGACCGGGATACCTGTCACACTGCCAAAAGTTTGCAGGTGAAGATTGATGAACACGAATATGATCGTTTTACACCTCATCAATAAAATGCGTACACTCATACATTCAAGCAGCAGACCTTCTCGAGCAGTTTAAGTATGTACAGAGATAAATGAAACATTTAGGAGAGCTCCATCTCGTGTTGCTACCGTCGTTTTGTTGTTTAGATTATTCCTGTATATGCGATTGTAAAGCTGTCATATTACACATGTGAAAATGAAGCCTTCGAAGGCTAAGAGCGGATTTACAGAAAAAACGGATAACAACCCAGATCCAGGACTACTAAGTATAACCTAAAACCCGTAAACTACTTCAAAGGTTTCAGACCATATTGGAACGGATCACTGTGGATGTATGTATGTGTTTGTTCACATCCTGTTATTCTTTTGTGACTGCCTGGGACGTCACTTATGGAATGTTTGTATATGTATGTGGATGTAGACAGGGGTTAGGGTAGAGTCCAGAACTCGGATGTAATGACGAGCTTTGTTTAAGCGCTTCCGGGTGCATAGCTGAGACATCAAATATAGGTGACTTCATGTACGATTAATATGCGCAGCCTTGCGTACTTGGATTGATTTAAAGGAATCCGATAAGTTATGTTGAATGGTTTATTCAGCTTTTCACGCGTTTATCAGTGTCTACTTCATGTCCAAGAACCGCATTTGACATTAATTTAAAGCCCAGGCAAAATTATCTAGGAGTTTATCTCGTGCTCTGTTGGATTCACCCAAAATAGCAATATTTTTTGGGGGGGGATTATGAATGGCATTATTTAGTTGATTGTTTTTGAGTAGTGTCATAAGAAACTTCTCTGAATGTGATCTCAGTTGTGAACACATTTCTATACAATCTCCTTCTCCATAGAGTGTCCCCTTTAAATATGCAGCGGAATCGCAGTTTGCGTAGCACGTCTGTGGGTATTCCTCGAAGGCTTAAGAAACATCCTAATGACTTATACTTATATAAAAGGGGAAGAAACGTAATGTATCCCGTATAAGTCAATAAGTACGCAAGTAGTGAATGAAGTAGTTATTTTATCTCCAGTACGGCAAAAGTAGCGGGCAAAATGGGCCGGTCCGTAAGCCGGTGAGCAAGCAGTGCATCAACATGCAGGTGAGAAGGCAGGCCAAACAGGTGCAAGCGTTACCACAAGGAGAATGTCGTCACGCTGACAACGAAACAATCAATGCGAACAGGTCAATACTGACCTGTGGTACGCTGACGCGGATCGACCTCGTAATAGAGTAAGTCCGCACGAAGTGCTTGCATGCGTGTAGTAGCAGGCCGGAACGGTCAATCATGTGATATGCGGTAGACATTTCAATCCACTTCAGGCCACAACATCACCTCCTTTTGGAAAGAAATCTGTAACGCGCCAGGATCAATAGCTGATTCGTAATAAACGGAATCTCCGCACATGACTTGATGGTGTGGCAACCCATTCTCCTCTGTGCAATGTGTTCACATGAAGAAGTCTGCAGACCTCGTGTAGTCATTTTGTGGTAATTTGAGGAGTGGTAAGTTTCTGAAGTCGAAGTAGTTTTTACATATAGCAGTTGTGAGATTAAACTTGTTGTTAAGCACAGGACGAATACGGACGAGCGCAGTTAAACGTGCACATATAAATTGAGGAAAAAAAATTGGGAAGGAACAAATTCTCCTCCGGACAACGGACTGCACGAAAGGTTCAAATTGTGTTATGGGGTATGCGCTGGATCATAGCTGTCTTTCATCAGGTTTTCAGATGAATGATAACAGTGTCTAGCTTGTATGGAAGAAATGATATGATTTCTATCGATTTTATACTTTTGATCGGATTGAACCGGACTATTTTTAAAATAGTTGGGCTGAGACCTGAGGGTAGGTTCAACAAAACGGATATATTTGATTCACACGCTCGATGTAAGAACAGCGCATGTGAAATTTCCAACACACCCGAGAGTTCTGTCCACGATTTGTCGGATACGAGCTTCATTGGAATGAAATCTTGTAATTCGGGTATCTTTGAGAGTCAAACCGAAATTGAAACTCAACTGGATAATTCATTGATTCACACTCAATGCATTAAGCTAACCTCATTAGTGGGACCATACAATAACAAATCAATACTTATCCAGTGATGCTAATTTGATCAATAAAATAGGAATGTCATCGATGGTTCTCTGACGAGGTGCCATCAAGAAGCAATGAAAGATTGAACACTGATACCAGCTCTATCATTTGCAAACCAGATTAAAGCAAGGGATTTGTGTTAATAAACAGTGATGATTACAATAATCCACGAAAACATCGAAATAGACAAGGAGAAATTAAAAAAGTTCAACCGCGATAAAGAGGTGACGAAAACTGTTGCAAAAATTCCTAATGACTAGCTGTGATGATTAAACTTTCAAAAGTAACATCAGTCAAGGGGTTACGCATTACATCTTCTGAAAAACGAACCGCATGCTAGTAGCGTCGATCAATAAGAAGGCTTCGATTCCGGCAGAAACTGGGTGATGAAGAGAACTCGAATGCAATTAATCAAACTCTGTTTAGCTAAGGACTTTTCGTTATCCATAATATTAACTTCACCAAACTACCCGCTACTTCTGTGATCTTCTTCCTGAATCTCGGTGACGGAAACTTTCTGCATACGATCACCAGTACTACTTCGTGTTTCTCTTGCAATTTGTGCTTTGCATCTACTCCGATTATTTCACTTGCTCCTGGTATCTCTCAGTTGTTCAGTGATTGTTCTGCAAACGGAATCTAATGAGAAGACTTCTGGCCAAATAGGGTCTGTGAGATACTTCGAATGGATGCATTTCCGCTATTTGGATGATATTTTCACGTCAACACAATTAGCGTTCGGTGGGACTTACAGTAACGCATGCTTCGGCTTGGAGAAGAAAGAACGCGTCTGCATGTATTTACTTTGAAGGCAAAAGATTGGTTAATCCAACGGATCATACACACAGTGCACCAGAATCGGACATACTACGAATTTCTGGAATACAGTACTGTCAACCGCGGATGCAACGTGACGAGTTGTCTGAAATATCAGAGCATAATTATTAGTGTCCGGGCTAGATAAAAACTGAACTAACTGTTTGCCGAATACATTAAGGGAAGTCAACCATTTGGACAAAATTATCAAACTTTATATGAAACTAAAGATTCCAAGAAGTGAGACCTGTTCAAATGTCCTCATTTAGCTTTTCTGAAAGCGTGTCAAAAGACGATTTCCAGTGCAGTAAGTAGCACTTTCAGCGCCACCAAATTACGGATGTTCGTCCGTATTCTATTAAATTGCTCAGATGTCGACTTACACTGACAACCATTTCAGTAGGCATGCGAAGATTAACCTGGTTCATGTAAGGATAGTGATATCAGTCGGACCAGTGGGCAGTTGATCGATCACGTGCAAGATCGTCATCCAGCATGGATGTGGAAACTATCTCGAACTTTATTGTAGAACTTTGATGAAAACTGGTCTCCCTCGTTGGAAAATGTTGGAAGATCACTTGGAGTCAGAATTTCAACAAACGTTCCATGTTTGTTTTACTTCAGCAGTTGAGGAGACTAAACGAAATGCTGACAGCTCACCAAATGTATTATTTCCTTTCTAAGAAAAACAATAAAAACTGAATTTTCATTCGAAAAAATATCCTTCTGCTTTTCATTTGAGATTTTGTTGTTATTACTGGAGGGCCAATGGTCTCTTGGAGCAGTTACTTATTGATCACCGGATGTTCAAGAAGTCTCTTACACATTAGAGCTGATTCAAATCACTGCGATTACAATTTATGATTTATTTTAAAATTCCATCAAACTCTCATATTTAACCAACCAAACGGGATCTTTTTCAATAGAAGTGAATAAAACTCTGACTCAAGATTTTCATATTCCCAAGGCACTACCACGATATGCGGATAAAGGTACTTAGGGTGAGATGTATCGCATACAGTATGCTTCTTTCCAGAAGATGTAAAGGGTAAAACAGATCAGAACATGCTTGCATGGTCTGAGACAAGAATTTCATAAGTTCGGTAGCCTCAGTGGGATTCGAACCCACATATGGGCGCCGGCCACGCTTTCGTATAGCGCACGCTCTACCACCTGAGTTTCGAAGCCACATCGATAGCACTGATCTTTTCAAGTTCGAATTTACCAATCCAACTTACAGAGTCATGTGGTATCCACCAGTTAGCATGTAAGCTGATTGCCCCGTTAGGTTTTCCTTAAAATTCACCGGAGTCCGCCGAATGAACTTCTAAGGTAAGGTTAATTGTCCAAATTGTTGTTTGGCGGATTCGAAGTTTGTATGTCGATTGTGGAAAGTTGAGTTGTCTCGGTGGGACTGGTAATTGGAATATGAAAAGATCAGTGCTATCGGTGTGGCCTCGTAGCTCAGCCGGTAGAGCGTGTGCTGTTCAAAAGCGTAGGCTTCGTACATGCGTCGGTTCGAATCCCACCGGGGCTACTGGACTTTTCACAATCGACAAAAAACACTTCAAATCTGCCAAACAACAATTTTAACAATTTAATAAGTGTTAATAAGCCTGTGACTTCAGCGCGGTGCTCACTCTCCAGCTGGTGGCCGCTCGAATGAAGAAGTTAACTAGCTTTAACCAGTTTCACCATACACAACTCACTTTCTAATGTCCGAATGTTTTCTATCCTCAGAAAACTGTTTGTGTCATTTATTTAATCAAGTGATCCTTTGTTATACAGGGATCACTTTTCAACCTGTTTCTCACTCAATTTTTAATAGTGACAGTATACTACAACAAGTATTCCCTAATTGCAGAACTGTATGCTAGTCGATCAATCATTAGCAACGCCTTTCATTTCTTGCCCCACCCCTCCTGGAACGCAAACCTGCCTCTACGAAGCTAACAGATTTCGCCATATGTGGCAAGGCGGAACCTGTGCGCATGATATTTCATACGGCTGGCGTTGAGTACGAAGAGCAGCTGATTGAGACAGAGAATTGGTGTGTACTGCATCAGACTTCACCAAACGATCGCATGCCTGTCCTGCGGGCTTCTCGACCAAACGGGGAAGACATGGTTTACAATGAAAGGATGGCAATCGCTCGGTGGCTAGCAAAGGAACACAATCTGATGGGTGAGAATAGCGAAGAATACTATTTGATTGAACAGATGGTATCCTTGGTAAGTGAGTTTGAGGAATTTGTTTTAAGGGCATCTATCATCTTGTGTTTGTAACCTTGAAGCATCAGTGCTAACAAATATCAAAGAGGACAAACACTGGTACTAACTGAAGTCCATGTGAGTTTGTATTGGCGAGCGGTTCATCAGTCGTTAGAGCAGATTGATCAGAGATCATTTAAGATTATGCCTGCATTTATTTGAAATTTCCTGTTCAGTTCAGTTTGTACAACCACTAGCCATACACCATCGTGCGCCGGTTTTGGTTGCTGTCTTTCGGTTGCCCATGTGGATGAACATCAGGGGAGCCTGACGGAACCTATGTGATACAGGCTCCTGGTTAAGGTTTCATACCCTTATACCTGGTTTTAGCTTGGTCATCCATTGCCACCCATTACTTACCTCGGCGAACATCGCCCGCTGAAGCAAAAAATTTCCGTGGATTACCGAATAAAACTTGCTCAATATCACAAGATTATCTGATTCAACTAGTGAACCTACGAACTGTAGGCCACAATATGTTTTGACGGATTTCATTCTCAAACTTTTACAATGGAATGCACACGAAAGTAGAACTGGGGACGAATCCCGTGAAATCATTTGAAAGTTTTCAGTTGTCCTCTTTTCCTCTTCGAAAGCCCTTTACAAGGAACTTCTTTACGGAACCAAAAACATTTATGGGTAAAATATAGACTAATTCATTGGGGCGGTGGGCATTTCAGATCAGTAATGTTTCTCCACCAGCTTAACCGCCACCCTCAATAGAATTAACTAAGCTTAGATATTAGAAAAGAATTTACAAATATCGGTTCAACCATGCTAACACCTCACTTCGTATGCACCGTTAAAATACACGTTGAAGGGAAACTTGTCTGGACGACATACGGTTGATGCATTTAAAGGTTGAATTTTCAGCACTGTGACTATAGAAACGCATACAAGTGCAGACATTATCTACTATCTACTATCTTTTTCCGTTTCCGTGAATTATATTTTTGACCTATATAACGAGCTTGTTTGCCAAATTGACCTCTTGATGCAGGTCAGTTAACTTGAAGCAAGACTTTTTCGAGGTCAATTTTAAAAGACCATATCGCAGCACTGCCTGATTAATGTTCTGGACGATGACACTGCATCTCAACATGTCGAAAACTGTAGGAAACACAGTGCTTATATGGGGCTTTAGTCTGGCAACAAGCAAAGTAAAATACATTAAAACAGATAAACGTAAAATGGAAGAGGTCAAGTATCATATCACCATGGTAAGCACACACTGGCTAAGTTATTTTTGTTGATACAGAGAGGAGGGCTTCCATGAATCATTAAAAATCACTTCTATAAACCCTAGCGATCTTGCAATTCGTGACTTGTAGATATTCCAAAACTCTGTACTTCCGTTAATTCGATGTTTTGTCATCAGAAGATGCCCGGCTATGATTGATGACGTAGTTTTGTAGTTTCCACCATCGTTTCCATGCAGCGAACTTGACCTCGATTGTGTCACCTGTCTTTGGAACCCATTAAGACTATGTTCAACTACCAGGTTACCTATTAATTGCTCTGTTTTGCCCACTTGGGTTGCTCCGCATCCACAATGGAATTAGTATATCAAGCTAGAGTTGCTAGATTGAATCAGATCTTCTTTTTCCGGGTGTGTGGATACACTAGTTGTTCGATAGACAACATATATATATATATATATATCTATATGTAATGAGAAGGAGAAAGCGAGCACTGGAGGATAGGATTTATTATGACTTTTCGATCCAGATACAAGAGCTGAGCAAAACGTTGACAAAAACTTGCATTTGTCACACAACAATGAGCTTTACCGTTCCTCTGGGTATTATTCACCAGCCTTCAGGCACAGTTCCATGAGCTCAAACCACTTGGTGAAACAGCTTGACCATGCCAAAGCAAATAACCCGTCGACAAGTTGAATGATTGTCTACACTGCAGCTGTTTGTGGCTCGTGTCGGATTCCACGCATAATGCGCTTAACACTTTGGAACACAAAAGGTTATACGAAGCCAGGTTTGGACTGTAGAGTGGCTACGCAATCTTCTGGATGCGCTCTCTACCCATAAAATCACCGAAGACATGGGAACTGTGTTCAGGTGCCTTGTCAATAAGATCGTTCATACTCGAGTCCCTGGACGACGCCTCTCAACAGCTTCCAGCACTTTCGGCAGACAGTGGGTGACGTATCAATTTCTGGTGACTGTGCTTTGCTGCAGGACTGGTATAGTAGCCACATGACCGGTTTTGGCCATGTACGCACCTACCATCTACTTTGTATCACTGCGTTGGCGTCGAACTTTCTGAGGTGGCGCCCTACCAACCAGCGTTCACTGAGCCGATGGTGGCTTGGTCGCTTGTTTGAAACTGTACACCCAGGTCTCATCACAACTGATGATCTCTCGCACCGCATTGAAACGTCCACCATCAAACCTGCAAGCAGGGTGCGGCACCAATCCACCCGAACTATTTTCTGTTCTTCACTGAGTTGATGATGTACTCACCGTGCGCAAATCTTTTTGAGGTCGAGCCTCTCAGGTAGGATGGTGCGGATTGATCCCGACGAGATTCAGATGGTTATCACCAGCTGTGCCACAGTCACCCGCGCATCCTCCTCCAGCATTGCTTGCACAACAGCAGTGTTGTCTGTTGTGGAGGCAGCACTGTCTCTCGACATCTAGAGACCGCCGCCACGCTTGAATTACGCAAAGCACTCAAACAGTGATACTGGAAGGCGCATCATGATCAAAAGATAACAAGTATCCAGAAAAGCATGGGCCAATTCGTTCAGTTCACCCTGTGAGAATTGCGGATTATTTGATTAGTGTACCCTGTGAAACAGAGTACGCACCAGACCACATTTGTATCCCAGAGGGCAGAAAATCTTAATGTGCAGATACTTTACTGTCCGCCCAGGCTCTACTCATCTATCGCCTCCTGTGGAGCAAATTATGCTGGTCGCCGAACTAGACAGCTGTCCAAGAACATCCGTGAGCATTGTCCTGCGTGTCTGAAAAGTAGAGTATTTACTCCAGTTTCGCACGGTTTGGACACAAACAGCACTGGAAACGTGGTTAAAGTGATTAAAGATAAAAAGGGACGGTCTAAACACATGCGGTTTCATAGTCCAGTCACAATGGTGGTTGTAAGCATTGGTCTTAGCAGAGCCCCTCCTATCCCACACCCATGTGCCCATAAGCAATTTGTGCAAGCGCTCAAGCTCCCGTGGCTGGACTGATGAGATATGACCTGTCATAAAAAAAGCTTCAAAACAAATGAGAATTGACTGTTAACAAACGTTTATCTCCCACATTCAAATTGGAGGCCAATTAGGATGCAAATGTTTGAATACTTAAGTCACCGTTCTATTTCATTCATTATTCTCTATCTGTAGTTAATTATGGATATTGCGCTTTCGGGGATTGTTCATATACAGAGACATATAAACACATCCAGAGTAAATTTGGCAAACATAAAACAAGTGAACACAAAATGAGAATTATCGCTGTATCTTAAACGAACAGGTTAGCGAGGCAAGAAATGGTACTATTGATGTATGTAAAGATGCGTTCAGACACGAGATTGAACTTGAGGCTCATTTGGGACAGAGTATTCATAATTTAGTAGTGCGGTAATAATCATTTATTAAGAGTCTATCCATGAACCGTTCACGTGCGTTTAAGTTACTGAAAGCAAAATTTGAAACAAAACAGTTCGATCAATGCCACCACGTTGAGATAAACCTCGATGGAACTGGAGATCAAGAAGAAACTGTTCTCACTTGGCTGAGGAGAAGAAAAGGAGAGCAATACAACCAGTGTAGTAGAATGCAAGTGATTAACCCATTTTACCTTCGTCAGTTCTTCTGTTCCTGCATATCAACCGACATACATTTCACCATCATGTCTAATTGTATAGTTTTTGACCTGTTACTGATGCTATGAAAATGCACTGTGTACCGTACGCTCTTTTATAACACTAAACTGTGAATCCTATGAGAGACTAGGGTACTCTCAAGTAGTGATTAATATACAATGGATCAATACACAGACCCTAGTGTCAGGAATAGTATCAGTTTATACGTTCAACTAGGAAACTGAGAAGTATCAGGTTTCATTTTAGTTTGATTGACTTTGTGTTGATGGAACTTCAGGATTCCGGCGGTAGTTATAGATCCACAGCATCATTCTAACGACCCGGAGGAATGGTGTTAAAATCCAGCCACTATGACTACCCCCATCATTACCACCTGAGTTTTCCACTGCAGCATATCTTCGTAAAGCCTTCGAGTGATCGCAGCCGTGACCGTTAAATTAATTGCTCAATTATCTTTTCAACAAAAGGAGCAAATAGCTTTGAGCTGAGACAAAGTGGACTAAAGTGGATCTCTATATCACCGATTAAGGTTGACAAAATGGACGTGATCGAATCAACAATCAAAATCGCATTCAGAATACGAAATTGCGGTAGTAGTCGCCTGTTAAAAAGCTACCACTAACACGCCACAGGAAAAGTGTGACAGAAGTATTTGTTCGCCTATATAACTAAATCAGTTCGATTAAACAATATGTATGAAAAAATATCATTGGCCAAACAGAGTTTAACCAATCACCATTCCAAATCTCTTCGTCGTAGTTCTTGCTCCTGCTGGAACTGCACGTCTTTTGTTTGTTGGCCTTTACTTCACTGTCCCGAAACTGTAACTCCTATCTCATTGGCTGGCGTTATCCCGAGGGCTTGGGTCACTACATGACATAATGAAGTACACAGTTGTTTAGCACCATTTTTCGACAAAGCAGCGTTTGAATCATTTATTCAAAACATAAAAAAGAGAACTTTGAGAATCTGATGCATGCGTAGGTAAAAAGTTAAATATGACGGAAGCGGGACGCTGATTAAAAAATGCGTGAGCGAATCTTTTGCATTTCAGGAATTATGGACGATGCGAGGATGAAATTGTGGTCGAAAGCCCTTAGTACTGTGTAGGATTACGTTGAAGTTTACACACCGTGGGATCCTACAGCACCATTCAGCTATCCACTCTACGACAGTAAAAATGGAAAGGAATACTCGCTCGCAAGTATTTATTAAGCTAAAGCAGACCGAACCACATTCTCTGTGTAAATTCACAGTCTTGGTACATCAGATAACGACACATTAAGCTGCTGTTCATCACACCCGAACGATTGTAAGCTGAGCAATAAGGTTCTCTTCAATAGGCGACTCATCGCATTTCCGATATAACGGGAGCCACCGATGCCAATTTACTGTTTGTAACAAATGGTTTGCTCCAATATTTTATTTATTATTTATTTCAACACGTAGCCAATTACAGATAACTGGTAAATGTGCTTCAACATAATGTGTTCGTGCGTTGCTTGGGAAGGTTACTTCCCGGTTGCCCTGACCGAAGAGGGTGATAACCTCGGGGTTCTCACCCGACGCCTTTGGCTAAAACGCCAGACCTGCGGGACAACAGGACGGAGCACAGAGTCTGCAGTTCATTGGGAGCCGATGTCCAGTTCATCGGATCATACGCCCTTTAGAGGGGCTCAAACGTCCAAGGTGCCCAATACAACTCAATACCCAATCCAGCCGGTGACCACTGCCACTACCAGGGAGTTGTGCGTGTGTTTCGTAAGCCTCTTCTTGTTTGGTTCAGAATCAGGGTTTTTAACCAACTCCTCGAGGTGAACTGACAATTGTTCGCCTACCCGGTTATGGTCTCGGATGTTGGCTTTTCGTTCTCTAACTTTGGTGCTAAAACACCTCCGCCATGGGAAGGCAGTGAGTAGGGCTTCCTCAACAGGGGTCATTTGAGACGCTTGGTCAAATAGAAGCATTTCGCGAGGCGTCGGGGAATGATAACCAGTCACAACCCGAGACACCCACACCGATCATAATGAGGCTTTCAGAAGCTTGTTCTAATACGGTAGTCTTTGCTTTGTTGGACCTTGAACGTTATCATTGGGGATATTCTGTAGAAATGTTTTGTCACGTACTTTTGTTGCACATTATTTTGTAAATTTTCATTTATTGTTCCTATTGGAACCAATCTCATGGGAACCTAGGTTTTGGCCACCAACAACTACTTTAAATTATTTTGGTTTCTGTGTAACGACAGCATTATGGGTTTGTTTTTTTCTCCTCCATTCCCTCACTGGTGTTGAATTGTAATTTTGTTTATAAATTCTGTCCAGTTAATTGGTATCGGAACGAGGGTAAAGTTGAACAATTGTCGGTCGCCTTGTCCGCATGTAAATAAAAACAAAATTATTTTTCATTCATCCAGACGCACGTTATGCTAATACTCCTGATCTATTTTACCTCATTCTTAAGGAGTTCAAAATTTTTCCTAAGTTTGAACTTGTTCTTTACTTTCTCCGCTTCATTTTAATCAGTGCTTAGAACTGGAGAGTAAAATTCAACATGTGCTGGGTGCGAACGACGAGCAACAACGTGAGCTAATTAAACGATTTTTGGACAAAGACACCCCAAAAATGTTGGAAGTAAGCCAAAATCTGGTTTGGTTTTTATTTTCGCAATCGATACTGATTTGTTTCTGCATACGCTAATAAAAAACTTGACAACTGTCACCAAATTTCGCGTTCGTTCGAAGCACCACGGAACTCAACTGACTGACACCAAACGAAACGCTGACTGGCCTCAAAGAAATGAACAATCCAAGCTTAATACTAGAAAAAAAACATTTCAAATGGTCTGTCATAATGAATGGTTACGCATTTAAACGATCGTATTTTGGACACTTTTGGCAGCAGTTTCCCGTCAACCACTACAACCGCCATTACCTTGTAAAAATCAATACCAATTACCTATGAAAGGGATTTAGCTCACTCATAAGTTCATCGAGAGAGTTGACTCTACAAAGGAGAGCAAAATCCGATAGATTTGGTGAAAGAAAAGTCATATATACAGAAATTTAGATTTTCACTGTTTAGAAGGTTGGCAAAGTGATCCGGTATTCACGAAAGAAAGTGCATTATCATCGCCAACAGCAGTCCAGTCAATCGATCGGTTGTTTTCCTTCCGGCTAAAAGCTCAACTTTCTTCTTTGGTTTGATACCCACACGAAAACAAAAATACTCCAATAAATGTATTTAAACAGTTTGAGAAAGACAATGCTCTTGAATTTTGGCGCACAACGTGCTGCATCGGAACTAAGCCAGTCAGCCTACCCTCCTGGGACAAATGATCACTGTGACCCTGAATTTTTTCTACGATTAAGGAGATAAAAGATTGAATTGAAATATAGCATGATTACAGAATATTAGGTTCATAATCAGCAACGTTATATCCAAATATGGCAGTTTCGCACGGCTTTCTTCCCATAACTTAATACTATAAACTGTTGAAAAGGTGGCCTCATAGTCACTAAAATATCTATTGTTTGTTTAAAGAAAGCGACACTGATTTCTTTTTTAATTTTTATTCGCGAGCAACTTTCCTCTTCCCCGTGAACAAGCACATGCAGTGCCCAAATGATGATTGGCGATGCAATAAGTCTAGTGATTTGAGTACTTAATGTATTCCTTCTCTTTATTCAGTAAAATGGGACACAAGCCAATGAATGGATAGTCATTTCCCCTTGGCGCGTGTTTTTGTGGTTCCTATACTTCTAAAATAAAAGGGAGCATTTTCGAAAAAGGCATTATCACTCGAGACGAAAGATACACAACAAATGAGATTAAATTTGCATTTATTAAAATGAAATAAATTGTTTTTCCAAATATGAATTACTAATCATCGAAAGTTGAAGCCGAGCTACTTTGTGGTAGATGAGCATTTAATTTTCAGTCCAATTATTTCACACACGTGGTTTCCGATTGTGTGCATTACATTTTGCATCTGTGTGCAAATAACGTTTTTAAGGAAAAAGTATTCCCGGTGGAACTTTTAAATGACATCTAGATTATTATTATTATTATTATTCTCTGAAAGCTACGTTCACTGATCGTTACGATAAAAATTCTTGTCTTGCAATATCAACAACTGTAGGATAAATAGTCGAATCGTGAGCTTCATAGTTTACCGACCAGTAGCATTGTCATTAGCTCGATTATCGTTTAATCACTCTCATTTTATTTTTGTTATTCAATGATGCAGCTTCGACAATAAAATTAACAAATAATGGGGCGTTACTTGGTACTGAATCATTGTAGGAACTTTTCCATCGAGTTGTCAATTCAAAGCATCTACCAAAATGGGTCCATGAACCGCAATGAATGCACTGCGTTTGCGAAACCGTCTGATTCACTAGATACAACAACTTTTTCTGCTCTTATGAATAACGGTTAAGTGATATTCATGTTTAGGAATTCAAGCAATGATACTCCCAATGTCTTTCATACATGAATTAAATTGAAAGATATTTGTGATACACTATCTAGCTGTACTTCACCATATGACGTTTGCCTACTAAAACTTACCAGTAGTGCAAAAAATATTTAGAAAATCGAGTCCATGAATGGTAAAGGATCCCAAGGCAAAACGCTGGCAAAATATAATTCAAATCCCGTAATGAATATGATCAATAAACTTCAGCACTGTGATAAGTATAAAAGTTGATGGCTGTCACATGCTCAATCCACATAGCTCCGAAAAATCCACATCAATATGAGGCTATCAGCGAAAATTTAATTCATATTTTGGTTATTTTCACGTGGCTAACCTCAGGAAAATCACAGTTCCTTCGAAAACTGGAATGCTCAAGCAGCTTTTATAAATTAACCTAACAATCACATCTGTATACCGGATGAGATGAACCAAACACCATGGTGTTGCTTTCGTGAGTAACCAATGGACCAATGACGACCGCCAATAAAACCCCATGGTGATAATCCATCTATACCGTAAATTATTTCTCTGTAAGTATTGATCAGTTTAAAATAGCGTACAATACCGAGGGTTAAGCCGTGTACAGTCCGTGTCGTAGTCATTTCATGTGCTACGTCATCCCTTAGATGTTATTAAATTATATACTTGTTTAAGTGCAAACGAGTTACCAGACATTATAAATTGTGTTTTGATTCTACACATGGAAAACTGTGTGAGAAGTTTACGAAACCCCAGGGAGAGAGATTCTCATAATGTGAACTGGACTGAGTTAAAACATGTATACTTTTGATTTATTCATGTGGGACTTTGATCAAACGTCTTGACTCTTAAGTCAAAGGTGTTCATGACTAATGGCGTAGATATCTGGTACTAAAAAGGATGAAACAGCTGCCTAGATATCGTTGATAACCAGCTTACTCGAGTTCACCATGGTTTCGAAATGTATCCCGGGAATAAGCTTATTTCAAATTATTTGAGGTGACAATTTAATAAACCAATTTAATGAAACAAAAGCCAGTATTTGGAAGTTGTAATGAGTTTCGTTTTTGAGTTAGTTTTTCAGGTCTTCCTCATTAGAGAACTGTACATTGAACTACATTTCAGATTCCAAATTCCTGGCAAGAATGGTCGCAACAAAAGTCGGCTAATAGCTGGTGAATGACGTGCAAAATGATTATGAGACATTTTCATCTAAAGGAGCTGTAAAGGTGGTTAGAATAGCATAGATTAATAACAAAGTAATACCGCTCCAAAGTAAAACATTTCCTCCAATTCTCTGCAAAAGTCTATGGATTTTCAAGTATACAGATTTAGGTACTATGTGATGTGATGAGTAAATGTTTGACCGAGTAATTGCGTCTTTCCCTTCAAATCTCGCTTTTGTACTGCCATTGCAGCATGAGAATGACACCGTTCCACCTACTTCTCACTAATTACACTGTTTCTTGGCCAGTACATGCGTACTATTAGTGAATTAAAGAACTTATTTGATTATTCATTTGTTCCTATTTATTTTTGGGGTAACGCTAGCGAAAATGTCTGCTCAATTCGGTGCATTAATTTATATCAATGAGATTGTTTATCAACCAACAAACAAACGGTTTCCCATAAGAAAAACGAATAATTTTAGAGGAACTATGAACTCGAGAGTACGCAAATTTACTGCTTGATCCATTTCCGCCTGTGGCTTAGTTAAGGAACTCGACTGGTTTATTATGATAATGAATCAGGTTTTAAATTCAGTTTATAAAGCTTTACTCTTCGATATCCGTTGTTGTACCAAATAAGATTTTCAATCTAAGTAGTGAAATGCAAAGTGACAAGTGGCGTTCAGGGCTTAATCCGTGAGGCAATGCAAATACACAAATCGACATAGGTCTTTCATCCTCTTTTCACCTNCCTACACGAATGCCAGACCATGCAAACTAATATTTACTTGAACTTCCTTCTTTCCATTGTTCCTTCCACACCCTTGCCGATTCTTTGGTTTGCAATGCAAACAGATCATCTGTAAGGCGCTTGCTGCATCTACCGGACCATTTGTAACTGGCTCGCGGGTCAGTTTTGGAGATTTATTTCTCCTTCAAACATTAGACCAATTGCACTGTTTGGATCCGACAATTTTGCGTTCTAGTTACCCGGCGCTCTCGGAACACCGATGCGCTGTACATGATGCGTGTCCGAATCTGGCCCAGTATCGGGAGAAAAGGCCTCACATTTCAATTTGATTTCTCTGTCTGCGTTACCGGCTAATATTGAGTATTAATTGTGGCATTCTGTGATGACGTCCCATACGTCAGCTTGTGTATACATAACTTTTTAAAACAATGAAGAGTTACAAATTTATGCTACGTATATATATTGCTTTTTATTTTTCTTCAGTCCTTCGAAAGCGTGCTTTTGTTTTCTATAACGGATGGTGCAATAAAGGAGGGCAAGATAGGGTTAGGTCAGGTTGCAAACAACGGAAAAGTCGTTCCTTTAAAGAACACTGGGATTTATTGTACCGCAAGGACGGAGGTTATTTATCCACTTGTTGACTATCAAACAACAGTAAGTTTCCTTTCCTCCTAACCCAAACCTTTAGTAGTGTGTTACTTGAAATTAGAGGGTACAGATCCTTAATTCAAAAGGGAGTAAGTCTTCGCCATGCTACATTCAGTAAATCTAGAGTTCGTGAATAAAATACAAGCTAGCAGATATCAAATACTATCAAGTGCTATAAATAATGATACGAATGGCCAATCGACTACAGTTCTACTCTTTCCGGTACCGTAAAGGCAAGACACGAAACTCGAGTCAAGTACCAAGTGATTCAAATATTGCTGAGTAGAAATTTCGGATACAGTTCATTTCCAATTTTATTTAACGAAACTGTGTCCAACGGTGATTAGGAAATTGCAATTAGCACGTTCTTNCAAACAACCACTTGAATCATTTGTGTGTTCGTGATGGTAGAAGCCAGCCGCCTCTCGTGAAAAACACGTCACAGTTGTTGGTCATTACAAGATGAACTTAACGGACAGTGAGAAAATACATTGGGTATCGCTGAAAGCGTCAGGTTTTAGTTTTAGAGAAAAATGCGATTAATTCAACCGTCGTATTCCTCACAACGCGAAAAGCGAACCACTTCAATTGTAAAAAACAGGCGAAGGGCGTTTATTTAAGCCCAATCTTTTCATATGGGAACAACAGGCTTAAGGAGGAAGCCAGTGACTGCGAATAAGTCGAGATACGTAGTGAAAATACACACACACACACACACTTGTTTTCAAACCCGCAGAGACTTCACCCACATCGCGGGTTTCATTTTTCCGATACAACATTTTCCATGGGTAGTGGTGAATAAATCAAATTATTCTGCCTGTGTGAAATTAGAAGAAGGTTTATCTTCTCCGACGCTTATCATTCAACTTGCGATTTATTCAGAATAGTCGCAATAATAGCCACGTACAAAGCCGGAAATCCACCCAGAAGGAATGCTCAAAGCTTAGATAAACTTATTAAAGATCTAATATAGACCAATGAGGCAATCCTGTACCTTCATGGATGAACTTACAGAAAAACTTAAGTTTAGTGCGCACCATAACCAAATCCTCGTTTCTTTTGGGATGCATGATAAGACGTTACTGGGTCCGTATTTCTTTGATGACACAATGATCGGAACAACCATTTTGCAGGTGCTTTCTACCTTGGTGACCGATTGTATTGAATCGTTGTTTCCAGAGCAGAGAGAAATGATTTATTTCTGGTAGAATGCTGCAGCTGCTGATTATTTTATTTCTTTGAGAACTTCTGAACCCAACTGTATTCTTGTTGTTTACAATCCCCGGTCACATTTCTTTAAAGAAACTGAAATATATCAAAAATGCGCAGCAAACCTCCGTTCTTGAAGGATCCTTGGAGGTTTAGATGAGGCTAATAAGGCAACCAGACAGATATTGTTGATTCCATTCAGCCCTGCACCCAAAACATTGTATGACCCATTACACTCGTCC
>UZAN01048116.1:0-17678 GCA_900618425.1 Echinostoma caproni | reverse complement strand
CAACGGTAGAAAAGACCTCGGTCTTCGATAACACAACACTTGTGGAAACAAAAACATTGTGTCACTCCCATGCACGCATTTCGGGTCATCTACAACTCCGCAAACACAAAGTTACTAAAATTTGCCTAGNTTTGCCTAGGATCGAGCCTTTCTACTCTCAAATGCCGTCTATGCAAATAACGTGAATGGTTACTCACATTAGCTTCACCTTGGTGATTAATCCCTACTCTCTGCCGGGTCTTTGTGAGTCTGTGACGTGCTGTCCGTTGCGATCTTGTCTTTGTCTCACGGCTATTATCTCAATAACTAAAAGAAAAATCACTTTGACTTCAATACGTAGTATGTGTACAGAGATGTAGCGAAATGACCATGGATACCTTGTGCAAATCCATTTGTTTCTGACATCTATATTCCAATTTTTGGCGGCAAAACAGCGTTTTCAGTCTCATGTTTACGTTTGCTTGATGTTCCAAATGAAGCCAAATGGTGTTCATTTTGTCTCGTTGACAGTGACGAATAATTCTTGTTCAACCTACAAACGTCCGTATGGATTGGATTGAGCAATAACATTACCGTGATTTATTTGGAATCCGGAATCGTCTGTTGGTACCACGGCTGAGAGTAATTCAATTAAGATTTGCTTTCATACCAGAGTGACAACGCATCGATTGTGATACGGCAGGCAAAATCGTTGCCTACATCCCGAAGGCTTTCAAACTCCGCTCCGCAATTAGGGAATTGTTAATGGCTCACTGATTCGAGTAACCCTCTCTCGAAACATCATAAAGTGATATTTTCGTATTTTCGATATTTTTGTTTGCTAACTCTTGACTCTTATCAGAAGATTTGTTGGTGTTGATGAAAAGGAGAAAACGGATTAATTTTAATTGATACAAAGGAATTCGTTTGGAAACAGTCCTCTATAATAAGACTTAGTTTAAGCTGAATCAACAGTTTGAAAAGGTCAAATGAAGTACTGAAATAATTCTAAAAACAACAATTTCTGTTTCACCGGAGTTACTGTGTTTCCATTACTGGAACGCAGCTACTCAATGGTTATTGAATTCAATCGGTACCAAGTGAACTGAAACATAATGGTCTGGCTGTTATTCCGCTGATCGACATTGGATGTATCATTGAAACTACTAGTTCCTCATCAAGGTGCAAGGGATTGGACCGAAAGATCACTCATAAAAGTAGAAAAAAATATGGAGATAAAACAGAACCTTGTAATTTTCATTGGTTTGCGGAAGGCTGATTTCCAATTGTTGAGGCGTGGCTTCTCAATGATCAACCGCGTCTCCAAAGTTCCGTTATCTGGTTTGATTGGCAATATGTGTAATGCCTATATTGATGCATGCTTAAAGTTTGCTGACAGTATCCTATCTGATTGCACCCATCCTCTACATATTGACCTGTGTGCATATAAATCCCATCCCTCCACCCATTCTGAGAACAAACTAATCCTGTCTCGCATATTTATGTACACAAACTTTTTGATACCTTATTTTACCCGGATACTGACCGACAAGTAGAGTGTTCGTTCTCAACTTTTTATTGCACTTAGTAATTAACTCATATTTTTGTACGGTTTATGTTCCACTTTTTCATTTCCTATTTTCCAGAATCGGAACGGTGGTCTGTTTTGGCTGAAGTCCCCATCCAATACAAAACAACGGGATATTTCACAATACAAGAACACCAGAATCATCAACAGGAGATTTTGATGTCCTCCTTCCTAATTTGGTGCACTGAACTCTTTTTGCACAATAGTCAGAAAAGCATGAGAACAGCTGTCTCGGAGTGCCAAAAAATTCAAGGTTGACAAGAAGCGATGCTAGAGAACAAGAATCAGTCGCGTCAGCTTGAAACGGTTGAGGAATAAATTTGACAGAACAGAATAGGCGTAACATTATGTATGTGCGTGCGTGTGTGTTCACGCGCTTCTCTGTTTGTGCGAATTTGATGCAGAACAATGTATTTGCATGCTGGATATAGCGGCTCACGGAAAAAGTCGACACTGAAGAACTCAGATGATGTTTTCCACCTCGTTGAGTATCTTGAAGAGTCCGATTCGATCGACCCACTAGAGAACGTAACCAGGGTCCTCACATCTGGAGCGCAAGCATCCTAACACGTTGAACAACATCGGGCAATAACTAGAGGGTTTTCATTTGTCAGTACACAAGCTGACCTAACCAATCTTTGCGCATTCAATCTAGTCCCCTATATCTCCGACTCACCTCAGTCGCGGAACGTTCTGAATGGGAAAACGTTTTGCAAAAGGTTGGTGGAAATTTGAGTTTGACTAGTTCGCGAGGTACAAGCTGTGAAACAACAACAACAAGTAGTAAAGTTTTACAATTAACAAGTGTGCTTTAAACTTTACCAAATAACCTTCCGTTCGAATGTTTGGATGGTAAATTTTGGCTTAGGTGGTATTTTGTCTACGGCGTAAGGATCGCTACCGTTAAGATTCATATCACAAACGTGCCATTCAACAAATGACTGAATAAGATTTTAGTGTATCCGTTCCAAGAAGAAACCGAACTGATCAACCCATAAATCTGTCGAAGGTACAACAGTAGTCAATTGAACATTTGAAAATAGACAAAGGGGAACTTTTGAGGAATATTTACCACAGGTTCTCCGGTTTCAAACATTCCTGCCGAAACTGAGTCATATTGAAATGGAATTCACTGGGTAGATAGCGATTAAATCAATTTGGCTAAAAGACGCTCTTCCAATCACAAAGTAACTGGACCGAGCAAACTGAAGGGACAGTCGTTTTCACCAGGCGCCTCTGCTGTTCCATTATTCACCTGCTCGTAAAAACAAACACGCGCCATGTGATTTGCTTTTCGTAATCTTCTTGACTGATAAATAAACTCACCCTACTAATCTGGTCCCGATCTTTGTTTGAGTATAAAGTTCTCATACTTGGCAAGCAGCAAGGTTGCGTGTCTGGACCAAGTGTATTTTTTGCCACTTTGAAAAACGGCAAATGTCTCTTGCGTCCTGCATATCAGTCAACACCTTAATTGAATGAATAGAATAGAACTAGAACAAAAGGAAGGAAGTATACAGATAGTTTTATATAATTTCGATTTTTCGCTGGGCTAATCAGTAATCTCATTACGGTTAACTGATCATTTAGGAGTAAAAGCAAAATGTTCTGAAACTCCAAGGGAATGAATTGTCCGTCTGAGGTTTTCAAAATGCACCTGTAGGTCATTGACGAACAAAGTAGGGGTTACATTTCTGAGTTGTAAAATTTCAAGAAACCTTTTATGACTGAATAAATACATTTCATCATATAAATGATTCATTTAAATAAATACTTTATTGTGCAATGTGTGGCACTTTCTATCGGTAAATTGACGTTGCACAGGGTTCACAAATGAATGAATTGCGAAATTGCGTGGCATTTCCGGGGGTAGACACAAACGCCTTATTAAAACGATCGATCATTTTGTCAAGAAAACGGAATACTTTCCGTAATCTCTCATACCGTTTATACTTGATGTCCATACTCCTCACTTTGCAAAATACCATTTATCAAAAAATAAGGAGTGTGTTACTACTCTTAAACCACTCTTTACCCAAAAAATACCCTCCATACATACCACTGTGATATTTGGGAAGTCACTCTGTTTGTAAGACCGTCTGTGAATATTAGCAACTGAGCAAGAATGGCATTGTACACAACAATCTATTGCAGTTGATCTCCGGAATATGGTGCATAGACTAAATGAAACTCCCTGTGCACCTGCCCGGTGGCCATCTGCAAACATTGCTTGCGATCTGTCTGTGAGGGCTCAGATGCATCCCTTTTACCGGTCGATTGGTATGCACTGCTGTGAATATCCAGTGGGATTGAAACAGCTGTACAGCGTCACACAGGTTTTTATGTTTTCATCACCTTATCTCATCCATTTAATTCTGCGACAATCTCAACCGCAAAGCCATGATAGTTCGCTCTGACGTCGGTTAAAAAAAGACTTTTATGTGACTAATGGAGGATATGATTCAATTATATGGAAGGATTTCGTCGTGTAGAGAGCAAATGAAATGTGTTGGGTGAAAAGGTAGGAATCACCTTTTTGATCCAGTTGGGTCTGATCAACACTGAGCGAATCCATCTATCCAACTGGGACTCTCGGACCCGGGATTGCATAGGCAGAACACAAGCATGCTACCCAATGCAATGTCCAGTTGGGAAAACCTGCTACAGCATGTGGTGGTACATCACGGCAAGGCGTGGAAAACATTCTCCAAAAAGACTTTATCTGATTTTTCTCATCCCCTATATCCTGTTCTTAGTCAGCACCTTTCTCAATTTTCCACCCATATCCCAATTATGAACTTATGAAGCACGCACTGAAGCTTACAGGCTCTCTATTATCGCCTGATTTCTCACAAACCAAGAACCCGTTACAGAAAATCTGCGCGAAATGTTAATCCAAACCAATGATGCCCGTTGTTTTGTGATGTTGCTGTCCGCCTCAGTGTTTTGCACTGCTGTATGATATTTCCCCTTTGTTTGTTTTTGACACACTATAGTTGTGTGGTTGCCAAATAACTAACCCTCGGGGTGTCTAAAACCAATTCTTTGATATGACTTGCTTTGTACCTCAATTTACTGTTCGTTTATCAACTACGACCCATCTTGCGTGAATTATCTGCTAAAGAACGGGGTTCCTTTTGAATAACAGATTGTAGTTTCAATCAAACCAACAAAAACAGATACAACACCGGTTTCCCTCCCCCCCCACCACCATATCCCTCTTTGTGTCCTCTGGGGAAAAGTTATCACAATCAATACACAGAGTGAACAGTGAACGGTTTAAACACGTTTTTCTCTCTGGTTTGCTCAGTTCCGGTCCACTGCTACCCAGATTTCCGCACGCATGCTCACAGTGACACTTGGGAATTTGTTTTTGCGTTGTGTGGTGCACACGCCTAATTGATCTCAGGTGCACATACCTGCGTGCCATGGATAAAGCCAAGTTCTGAAGCTCACCCCACCCGCGATACTGAATGAAAAGGATAGGTGTACTCTTTTGCACACCCAATATGCACATATACATCGTACAACTGTGTTTTTAAGCGCTTATAAACTATATCAATGTTTTATTTAAAATTATCGAACAGGGATGCCCGCGTTCCAACCATGGATTTCACTCTTGAATGGGAAAATCTATGTGAGGTCAAATGAAGGCTGATAATAGACGTGAGAATAGCATAAGTTCAAATTTGCCGCATGCTCGCTTTAACAAAACAAGTTGTTTTTCAGCGGTGTAGGAAGCCCTGGAGAAATTTAAAGAGCAACTTATGTCGTTTTGAATAATAACATCGAGGTCTTTCTCACCCGAGGCATCCGGAAGTTGCTATCCCAGGAAGTACGGAAACGACCGTAGACTTTGATGCATTGAATTCGATATCATTTTCCGATCCACCATTGATAAGCAGCCCTAAGTGTTCTCTGAAGTGCAATGAGTCCTCAGGTTTTGTCACTGCTTTCCGTATTTCTGCATTGTCTACAAACGGTCACGTTTGTGGCCCCAAAATGTTCGTAAGACGGTTAATGAACACTAAAAAAACGTTGAGGACCAAGCACAAATCCCTGTGGAATATAAATTCTGTAGTACTGTTGGGAAGGAAGAAATTAAGGGCAAACATTAAACGTAAAACAGTAGAAAGTTCATTTCCTGAACCTGATCAAATCCACCCTGAATAATAAAATCATTTTGATGTTTTGAACTACATCCACACAAACACAGCACTTTCACTGTCCCTTGTCGAACAATATTTTTTGATACATTCAAGCCCCGGGATTTTCCCTCAATATTATCACGATTTCTCTTTCTGAGGAACTCTGAACTGCAAAGCTAACTGCACCTATGTTAACTCGTTCAACACGCACACATGGCAAACCCCTCTCCTGACAACTGATTATCCCTACAAGCATCAAGCCTAGTTTGCATTCATTCATTCTTTTCTCAGGAATCGTTCTCGATTCCCTTCCCCCGTTCGCATTTCTGGGGGATTTCAGGGGATCAACAAATCAGTTCTAACAGGAAGCTTTGATACAACCGTCTATTTATGTACAGCCAGCACCTACTCTGGGGCTTTGTCCGTCTGGCTTTAATGAGTGCTCAGCATATAACGATAAAAAAAAATAAATGTTTGTTGAATGTTTGGTTGGAGAAGAAAGAACTGGCTGAGTGTTCGCATAGTTGGATCTTCATTGTTCCATTGAATGTGTTTCATAGAATCAAACGAACAAATGCAAAATTGGTATTTCTACCTCTTCTCAACAAATTGTGTGCTACAATCAAGTAAAATCGGTTGAATGGAACGGTTTGCTGATGACAATCCGCTATCAAAGAGCCATCGTAATTGAGACAACGATTTCTACGCAGCATTTATTCTCACGTTTAGCTCTTTGAGAAAGCGCTTTTGTCCCGAGGCACAGAATCCACCAAGAGCGCTGGCCATACACTTTTAGGGAATATAACATTTCGCATCCTTCGGAAACATTTGAGTGTCAAGTATCCTGTGCGTAGATTATTCCAGTTCTTTTGCCAAAACCGAGTGCAGTGTTCTCTTTTAAATCATATGGTTCTAAGTTACTTGAACTCGGTGCACTGTCCATCACATGTCGCGTTATTGCGCCCCCGATTCCGATCCACCGTTTGTCAAAACAGTCACCCCATACTCGAATTTGCTAATTTAGTATCCCCCACTTTTCCGAGCATAAATCTTCAATTCTCATGCGCAAAAGGAATTATCTGACAGATTTTTTAAAGTCCCTTGTGGAATCTAATAGGTGTAAGATTGGATTTCCATCGATGATTCATCACTCTGGTAAAAGATTTTCTTTTTAAACCCAAATTGCACAAATATCTTTACTCATTGCAAATTAATGCAGGTTTTTAGAACAATTTGCTCAGATACTAGCGAATATTAAAAACGTAATTGGTCTTGCAGCACTCCCAGCTATGACAGAAGTGATAACGAATGTCCAAACAAATCCTTATCTGAGCTGAAAAGTATTTGAAACACAAATACGTAGACACTTTGACTACATTTCGTTTCTTCAGTAAAATAATATCAGTATTTAATTCTTGCAATATGTTATTTTTTCATTTTAACTTCCTTTAATTGAATACACAATTGACAGGACGAGGCTGTCATACAACACACGTGATGAATTTGGTGCAGCTACCACCGGGGACACCACCTCACCAGTTGCATTGACATGGCTATCAAAATGCCCTCTTTTCGCACCCAGTATTCCTTTATGCGTTGTATGGTGTTGTTTGAAAAATACATCAATTACCATTCAAGTGCTCAAGAGTTTGAAAATATTTCCAATTCTGTCCCAGAGGTTTCAAATAACATATATCTATTTGAATCTTCCTTCTGGAAGCAACAGAACATCATCCCTAAAAGACCCTCTCGGATAAGCAGAGAAATGGATTATAATCTTGAAGCAATGTAACGTAATGAACAACATTTTCAATAAAAATTGTGGCCGTGATTCAAGGAGAATGGATACGAAATTGTTCAAATTTTAAGAAATACAGAAACCGCAATTAAAGTTTCACGAGATCGATCAAAACCCTGGCCTTGTGAATAAGACCGCAATGTCTTTCAGAATAACTGGCACGCGTGGATATAAACGCAGTTGTTGAAATACAAACAATGATAAGACATTGTAAGAATGAATATTTTTAATAAAAAGGGTAACTTGAAACGTTTTATTGATTCCGGGTCTTCATTATATCAACCTTATAAATAATGCATGATTTAAGGTGGGTGATGATTTATTTAGTTCTACTCAATTATTTTCAACAGTAAATTCGATGTAATCAGGCCAGATGCATTGAGCCCGTCTATATAAGAAGCCACTTTCGTACACCAAGCTTCATTTTTTATAAATACTTGAATCAGAAAACGGTTTGATAAATGCCTCAGCATGCTCCTCATTTTTGTCTAGTTTATGATTGTTAAAAACTGTGCACTCAATAATTGAGGACAAAATTGCTTTGACATGGATTAAAGAAATTCGGACAACGAGTGATGAGAGTTTAATCATTTGTTTGTACCAGGCAGGTATCATACACGCACTGAGTAAGCACTATTTATAAATTCCAGAACAATTCATGTTCTCCAACAAGAGCGAAACTGGACTCCGTAGTGCTCCTTGAATGTGTTTTTAACTGGATGAGCTGAGAACTAAGGCGGCGGCGGTGAGTTGAAGTCTGTAAGATGATCAGTCCAAATTAGAACAACAGGATTATATTGGAATGGCTTCGAAGAGCTTAAACGCGTCTCAAGATAGCACCTCATTAGCTTCATGAGGTTATTGCTTATAAAGATGGCTTCGGTTCAATCAGCTTCAATGACCAATACTTGTGACTAATGTCCTGGGGTTTACACCACTGCCACGAAGTATACTTACCGTGATCGACTGTGGTATGTCATATAATCTTTGTGGCCTTGTGACGGATCTTCTCGATGTCTTTATTTGGCTCATACCCTATCACTCTATCCTTCTTTCTTCCACGTGATGTTACGGTATCTAGAGTATTTTGCTTGTTCCTAAGGAAATCACGGGATTCCACTTCGGGTGAAAAATAATTTTGAAGTAATGGAGTATAAAACTGAGTTCGCGTGGTATGAAGAATTCCTATACTAAAAGAAGTTCAATCATGTACAACTATGTACAACGTATGTTCCAGATGAAACGATCAAGGAACAACTGCACTACAATTCCTTCAGCGCAATTTGACAACGCAATTCTTGCACATATTTGTCTTCGGAGAGCAGAATTGTAACACTCTACCGACCGCTTCAGATTCACAATGAGCAACCACGTAAAGCTTTACCATAATAGTCTGTCAAGTAATACCTGAGTTTATTTAAAAATAATGAAATTCATGTAAATATGGTCAATCAACGTGAGAAGCCAGTGCCAGAAAGATGTTTGGAAACTTTCCTACACGGCGGACAATCAAATTAAGTATCGTGGCTAAAAAAACACTTAACATTACTGTTATGACGTTGGAATGGACGTTATGACTGGACTAGCATGAACCGTGACCCAAGGATAATAGCAGCAGTAATGATCACGAACAGAGCCGTACAACCCAGCCGATAATTGAACGGTACAAGAGTGCGCATGACCACGGTACCCAAGGTAAATCAAAATAGAACCGGAAGGAAACGCCCCACGAAACTAGTACATTCCCCGAACCTGAGCAGTGAGAACTCGAAAGACAGGCCTTCAGGTGAGGTTATTTAGTTAACTCGAACAAAAACACGAAGACTTTGGACAACTCGTCTGTTTATAAACAGTTTGGGGACCGGCCAGCAATGATTTTGGAAATTAGCTCGAAAGTAGACAGTCATGGAGAAATTGACCAATGAGGATCGAATATGGCCGGTGGTGGGGTACGAGGTTTTTGTGTGCCAAATCCGGAAATTCATATTTTATAAAAATAATTAAAAGAATAAAGGAAGATAGAAGAAAATCGCCACTTTTATAGAAAAACGGTCTTACCCCTAACAGTTACTCAATGATCCTTGTCCATCTGTAAACCACTTGTTTGAATGGGTAACTAGGTCCACTGTTGATTAGCTCGTTCCTTTCTCGATTTACTGATTTGTCACTCCATGTTGATTTCTAAATGATCGTTCAGTTGGTTATTCGTAGCACAACTCGGCAATTTTCACGGCTACATCGGTCAACGATGGCTGAGACGAGTGAAGTTGCATGTTTCACATCGTGACGATGCATTCTGAGTAAAAACTTTCCGAGTTATAGGAAATGGTCAGCCTAAAACTGGAAAAAAACTTGATCCATTTCTCGAATTGTTTGACGGTGAGCTGTAAAAACTATTCACATATGATAAACTATTCAGGAGTGATAACCCCATAGTTAGAATAATATAAAAAAATATGACTTAACTTATTTTTAAAATACAGATCAATCTCAACTAAGATTCGCTCCCGAATATCTCTGGAATTCTATTGCTGGAGAAAATCAATTGGTTGTCGGGATGTTGTGAAGGACAAGAATTAGAGAAACAAAACCGCTTTGGTCCAGTCAGTTTCGTCTGTTCCATGGTTGCTATTGGTTATCATGAACATGCGCACGAATGATATCACGCATAACGTGTAAACTCGCTTGTCAATTGTCAAAGATAAGCGTTCATTTTTTGAGGGAATCAAACAATGAAAGCCCAGATGAATAAGATAGACAGGAATTCCCCGAATAAAACCTAAATCTTGTTTCATCATGACCGCTGATGAAAGAAGCCCTACAAAAAAAAAGAAAAAAAATGGCCGAGTTGCAAGTTCTACAAATCCGTATATGCAACAGTCATACCGTTACAGGCTTATACAAAACCCAGACAGTCTATGACCACAGATAACAAAAAGTAGTACGCACACGCAAACAGACTAAAACATCCATTCATTAGAAAGAAAGAATACACAAACGCTGGGTGTCTAACGGGTGACTGGGCGAACGATTAACCGAAATGCATTCATTGAATGATCATCCCCCTCCCCCGCCCCCTCGAAAAGTGATTCACCAATTGGATTTCCTGTCATAGTGACCGTGCATCTGGGGGCAAACTCCGCTGGAGACTGTTAGTCAAAGACACCACTACTTTGATGTCTGAACGGCATTGGACGAGATAAGACAAGATTGTGACATTCATTTATGTCTCCAGATGCTTTTGATATACAGCAGTGGTTGCTAATCCTGATATCGGAATAGGCCTGGATTAGCCAGTTAATTCTAGAAATCTCAGACGAAACTATTCACCTAGAACAAAGCTCAAAACAGAAGGGTAACATGACGTAAATATATTACAAAGCGAAAATACACGTGTCAGTAAGCAAACTAGACTTTTAATGTACCCACTTCTGTGTATTGCATCCTATTTTGAATTTTTTAGTAAACAAGGTGTAAAATGTCTCTGATTTATCCTTCTATCGGCTGACGCAAGCGTTGATTCCAAAGGCTTGTTATAGTGTTGACCGCATTGTGTAACTTGTCACGGATAAGCTCTCATGACTGTACAACTGAGTGGCCAGTATGACGGAGTTCATTTACTAAAGAGTCAAATTAGTGTTGTCTATCAGAAGTGCTCTTGTATGCCAACTGAGCCAAACTTTATACACATATGATTATTGTACACAACAACCCCAGAAACCTCAAGTTGCCTGATATAAGAACTATTTAAACCATAAACTGTACCCCTATCAACGTAGTAAAGATTTTTCGAGTTTGATTTGCTTCAGACTACATCTCTGAGCACTAAATAATTATATTATTGTGGAGTTTACATTGGGAAAAGTAAGTGAAATGGTTTCCTCGAAAAATCTCGGTACCTGATGAGCGAGGGAAATCACGAAACCCAACTGGTGTTTCAAAATAATGTTATTCCCACGCCAATCTTCTTCCTGATGTACTTTTTGCAAATGCTTTGTAAGCGACAACTTGATCAACACTCCACCGTATGAAGCGGTAACTTTTATGACCAAAACCTTTTCAAATCAGTAAATGAAGCGAGAATGCATCAGGTAGCATCAACTAGTACAGATATCAGTCGCTAAACTCTAGCACCACCACCAGGTAACAACAAAAACAACAACCGCGAGACAGAAACATTCATTTGGTGAGAACATTTCTCCTGAGTGAGAATTTTTAACAATCACTTTTTTCAGTAATTTGGGGAATCATTTGGAGATTAGCTCACTGAAGTAGCCAGAACCGCATACTGCGGAAACAAACGCTTGAAGATATGCTCTTCAAGGAGGTTTGTTCCATGAATGCACGAGCTTCAAATGTTTTTCTTGTATAGGCGACCAAAGAATGGATTATTATAGAAACTCAGTATGAATTCGTTTTCACATATTGGAAACAGAAACCCTTTTGTTCACTTATAAAAGAACTGGTCGATTGCCAGAGAATGAAAAAGGTTGCACCATGGTTGGCTCATAACGTTAGAGATCACGTGAAGCTCAGCTGAAATTTTTGAAATGAAGATTTGACAATTTATGCGTGAAATCATTCTGCTAACATGTCCCCATCGCAATGCATCCATACGTACGATCGCGTACTGAGAAAAACAGAGCGTGATGCGCTCATATTTAACTCTTCTTGATTTTCCGCACTTGAATGGTGTCTCTTCGCTTGCTCTCCTAACTCACGATCTGTTTGATCCACAAAACGTTTTTGTGTTTAATGACAGCAAGCTGTGCTATTTGCGCAAAGTTGGACGAGCGGGTTCATTGTTGGTGTTTATCATATTGCTTTGGACTTTAGGACGTAAGCCCAAACATCGCGATCCATAATTGATGGTAGGTAGCCTAACTGTCGTCCGGTTTTCGCGAATTTGGGGTCTACTAGGTTAACTACTTCTGAAGCATTGAGGAAAATAATTATTGAATTATTTCAGATTATTCATTCCCAAACTTTCATCCTGACATACCGCTAATCCAGGGTTATCATGAACTTGACATGAGAGCGGAAAGGGAAAATGGAATTTATTTGTTTAAATGACAACAAAATCAATAGCCCTGTTGAGATAATTCATTAGACATCTGTTTTTTTTTTGGGGAGTTTTGTGCCCAGTAAAACAATAATTTGTGCTGAATTAATGAAATTGGTCACGTAATTTAAATACTGATTTTGATTTAACTCTCCCCCTTCGCCGAACCCTGATCGAGGGTTGTCGACGTCATATCACTGAATCATGACAAACTTACGATGCGGATAGTCCATTTTGATTGTGAGCAGTTCATCCTACTGGATCCGCATAGCTATGCTTCTGATCGGACATTGAAAAGCCCACACTAATAGCAAAATAACACCCGTTGAGAGAACAGGCTCATCTCGTTCACTTGTTCCGCAGACCAACACATGCGTGGATATTCGTGCCTTGATTGGATAACAGTCGTGGTAATAGGTGGTTGAGAAAGACTGAACCCAATTTCCGGTCTATGGATGAAATTAATCCCAGGAATATGGGATACAGTTTTTATTTTATTTTATTTCTCTAAGATAACTTTATTCCTAAGTAGTGATAAAAATATATATATAAGATTAATGGAGAATTCGATTTGTTTATATGATAAATCCGTCATGTAAATTAGGTATGAGCTGAAAAGTACTGAACAGCTATTATCGACCTGTTTGGTTCTCATCCGCAGTGCAAATCCATCAAGGCAACTAGGGACTGAACCCGGGACCGCACAGACAAAACGCAGGCATACTATACTACAAATTCACTTCGCGCTTCTGTGTTCTGGAGAATGAAACAATGTAGCTTGAGTGTTGACAAATGTGCTAACGGTTCCATATGTGTGGCAAATTCCATGTTATTGAATCTGTACTCCTTGAATACTATTGGTTGTATGCCTAACCGTGTGCAATGTCACATATAATACGCCAGTTTTACTCTCGCAGGTAGCCCTTTTCCAACACGCCATCGGACCTCGTATCATCTTTCGATTCATTTCTACGTTTCAGTACCCATTGATAGACGTAAAATAACATTATTAAATGCAAACCTCCATTCCTCTTTTGCAACAATTAGTCACGTAGTTAGTTTCCAACTGCGTCACAACCCTGAAGGCTAGTGCTGAGATGAGCGAAGCGCGATGCCCACAAAAAGCTTGCAAAAATGGGTTGTGCTATATTAAGTATTTTTAAAAATGAGAAGCGGTCTGATCAGTTACCCGGTGGTGGAGTTGGTAAAATGATTGTGTTCAACCAGTGAGGTCCCGGGCTCGATCCCCAGTTTGGTCGATGGATTCGCACTGCACTGATGAGAACCAACCAGGTCGAAACAACCGTCCAGTGCCTCTTTGTTTTTCAGCTCAAGCCCTATTTACACGAAGAATTTTAATGTATTGGCACAAATAAATACAACCGAAAACGAGCTTGTTCGCCACTTTGTTGTTTTGTTTTAAATGTAATCTGTGGAACCTTCGAGACTAAAAATAAGAAAAATGTTGTTTATCAGTTGATTGGAATGGGGAACAGAAAAGCAACAGGTGGGTCACACACTCCTGGTTTAAGTCCACGGAACCTGTTTTGTCGGATCTGGGTCAAGATTTCCGGCGGCGGGTCTTAATAAACTGCTTCTTTCTCGAAAATTGACTTGATTGCGATAGATTTATTATTACCGTGGTTCTGGTATAGCCTGACCTCGTTTCTTTGGGATTTTGGTGAGTTTCAGAGCATCCTGTAGACGATTTTCAATATACCTCTGAGGTAATTTGCTGTCCGCATCTACGAGTTTAGGAAGACATTGCGCTTGAACGATTTTCTGTGGTTCCTTTGTTTAGCCACTCCATATTGTCTTAGTAAATTGCTCGAAAATGCTAGTTTAAATTCTTGTTTATGTAGCTCACTGGACAGAGAGAAAAGCAAACAACAGAATATGTCATCATCGATGAAGCGAGGATCCACAGTTTATCTTTAAGATGCCATGATAGCATTGACTGGCTGCTGAAAGGCGCATGCATAGAGCGCGGGGAGACGAAAAAGTGATCATCTTGTCTAGGGATCTTATTACCAAATCGATCTTGTAAGTGCATTTGGAAGAGAGAAGTCCCTGTAGTTATTTTCGGCTACCGATTGTCACCATTGAATTGTTGGCTTTCTTAGTTAGATTCTTTTAAATAAACTTTTCCGGATAAGGGCTGTCCGATACGGTGTTCCTTGAACTGTTTAGATGTCGCCTCAACTTTGGTTCAGGGCATTTTTACGTAGTTCTTCTACTAGCTCCTGTGTTCCCAATGCATTCAAACAACACAGCGTACATAACAATCCTCTCAACCACCAAGGGTGATTAACCCGACAGGGAAAATTCGACATCCAGAAAAAAATGTATATAGGTGCGCGGGGATTAGGAGGACAATATGCCGTAGCTCGTACTACTTCCGTTGTGAAAGCCGGCCCAGTTTGTCTTTTGATCTTCATTTTACTTGAGGTAAATGATTTAGAATGCTATTAATCGACGACAAGTCGAAAGTTGTCAGTCTGACGTAATAATACTGAACTGCAAACAACTAAATCGGTTTTGAGATCAACATAGAAACTTGGAATTGTTTCAGTATACTGCCAAATCGGTGCGGTATGCACAAGATGTCAGCGTGTATCTGGATACTATGCCCTTTGTCCACTAGCAGGTCTATTCAATCCCCGTGTTTTGTACACTCGTGCTTCGCGTTTTGGAGTGGACCAGTTCAGTCCCCCGTATCCTGAGTAGATATTGATGACTTGAATGCTTCTGAAAATAAATATGTGTAAACTCTTTCTAGTCCAGATTTATCCCGGGATAGTTACAGAAAAATGACAGGGAATATCAATGTGACATCTCGTACCAGAGTATGATGGAAACGAGTATGTGATTATCGCAACCATGCATACCCGTACAGTTACACATGTCTTGTTCAGAGCATACATCATTTGTCCTTTCAAATGTCCTTGTTCATCTTTACCTGTGCCTTTTACACATGAATACATACATACATGCATACATACATACATACATAAGCTCGAGTGAATCGATATTACAAATCAACTAGAGTCATATGTCCCTTTAATCCTGGTTAATAAATTGACTGTTATAGGTAAGTAACTGTCATAAAAATAGCGACACAGACTCTCACTTTAGACAGCTGATGCATTCATTTGATATTCTGATTTCGGTCATCGCAGTCTATTGCGGGTCAAAGCACCGCAGAGTGACAACCGGGAAAAAAAGAATGATTGGGAAAATTGGTGTAGCACCGGTGTTCATTTTCACTCATGACCGGGTGCGGAGTCGAAGTTTAAACATCCGAACCGAACCAGCTATCCGGTCAAGCGACACAGTCAGTCATTGCATACATGAGGCGGACAGAATCTTTCGTCAATTCCTTTCAAACACATGCCATACTTCTCTTAGTGTGGGCTGACCGAGGACATATTGATTCCAAATGTGGCCAACTGTGCGGTGAAAACCTACCGGTATGACTTGGTTACTATTGACACAATCCACCAACTGTTGATGATGCACAAATAGACTGAAACAGTTGTGTGGTGTTCCTAAAGTTTCTCGATGGTAAGTGAAACGTTGAGTCTCTTTAAATAAAAATGAAATATGCCAAAAGTTTCCCAAACAACACTAGTGGATGCTCAGTGGATGCTAATTTTTTGCCTAATCGCGGTGCTACACTAATAAAATATTGCGTACTATGAAATGGACCACTGTTCTAAGACCTCATCCGAATCAACATCACCATCATCATCATCAACAACAACATCATCCGAATCACCATAATTGTGTTTTGTTGTAAGATCAGGATCGTGAGCAACCTCTCATACTGGAGAGTATGGTTGAATCGCTGAACTGAGGATTATGCCTGAAGGTAAAGTCCGAAGAATATTCATTTCAAATCAGTCAATATCAATTATCCCACACCTTTACTCACAAGTAACTTTGAGTTAAATGCGGTTATGCTAATAGTTTTCTTGTAAAAAATACAATGCTGAATCAAAGTTCTTCACTTCAACAAGCAGACACATGATGCATATTTGCGTGCACCCATGGATTGACTGCGCTACATTGAATTCCTCTCGGACTTTTTGTTTTTGGTGAATACTAAATAATGACCACTCGAAGGGTCTATTCGCGGTCTCAGTTAATGAATTTCAAGCATGATTTGCTCCTCGTCTTTTACGCTCTCGTCGGCTTATTTTCGGATTCCTACTCAAGTGAAGAAACGCCAGCGTGGCGGCCGGCAAGCAGCTCTCAGCGGCACACTCTCATCGAAAATGACCATTCCTTCATTGGTTAACACTAATATCAGGTCGATTTCGCAAGGATGACAGATCTAACATGCACCCTCGATTCACGCATCCATCACAACGCGTGTATCGTTTGTATTCAAGAGTCCTAGCTTGACCAAAATTTCGAGGGCTCATTAGTTGGAATGGTTTCAAATGCTTCCTTAAAGGACAGAAAGCACTGTGAAAAGAAAACTGGAGGTGATCACATACATCAACTCAACTTTGAGCGGCAAATCTGAAGTTCTTTTTGATTATTCCTTTAATAGCATCAAATCCTTAGCTATTCAATGTCCCCCTAGATTTTTGTGATATATTGACGCAATCCTTACCAATTTATACATAGCCTCCCTTTTTACCCAGGCTCACAAGTGATCCTACTTTGATGCATTTACACCATCTTTGATTTCACTGATAGACAACATTCTGCACATTATTGTTGGTGATTTTGATCACACATCCACTTAATCCATACCTACTTGGCTGATATTAGCTTATCCCCCACAAGAAGTGATTCATTTTTAGACAAGGTAATTCTTAATCACCCCGTGCATTTTGCCATAAAACTCATAGCACCTGTTCCCCTAGTGATCACCCTTTGATTTCCATAAGACCCACTGTGTACTCCTGTCCCATTCACAATACATTCACAAGAACCAACCAAATCAACATGCTGCTTTCCAATTTCTCCTCAATAAATACTATTTCTTTTAAGCTTTCCATTAGTATCGTTTCTTCTTGATTTTCCTGCCATTCCTCTTTGCACAATGTAGTCAACTTATTTACTACAACACTCAACCACATGTTTAACTCA
>UZAN01048115.1:5366-24839 GCA_900618425.1 Echinostoma caproni | reverse complement strand
AACTCGCACTCTCCTAAAGACATACCTTTCATCCAACTGTCCGACAACGAAACCATCACCATCAGGAAGGTTTCTTCTCCCAAAGCTTCAAACTCGTTTCATTCGCTGTCTCGCAACTTTTTTCCGGCAGGAACCTGGTTCCAGTACGATATCTGTAAGGAAGGGTAATTTGGAAACAAGAAGCATTTCAACTCTAAACTACCCCAGATCCCGCTTTCATACTAACTTTAGGTATAGTTCGGTCCAAACCATATCTACCTACCTCTTAAAGGCAACTGTAGTCGCGCATTCCACCAGGTGCGGTGGTAGCTACTTCCAACTATCAACCACTCGGTTCGTGTAGAAGTTACACCGCACACTGAGGCGAGCTCTTGATTTTAAGAGATTTAAACTGTGTCCCCTGGTCACCTCTACGGGCGTTCGAGTGAACAAACTTTCGGCGCTTACGGCAGTGAATCCTTTCATTATCTTGAATTTTTCTATGAGAGCACCCCTGTCGTCTTTCCATAGATAAGAGGTCTAACTCTACAAGCTTTTCTTCATATGACTTTCCCCTCATGCCCGAGACCATCCGAGTGGCTAACTTTTGAACCTTCTCGATGCACTGGATGTCTTTCTGAGGGTAGGATGCTCAGGCCTGGACACAGTATTCTAGGTGGGGTCTCATCAGTGCCTTATACAGCGGGATAAGGACTTCTGCCTTTCGAGTAGTCAGTGTACTTTTCAACTGGAATAGTTGACCTCTCGCTCTTTGTGCTGCGGCTTTGCACTGTTCACCTGGCTTGTAATTTTCGGATACTACTAACCCTAAGTCCTTCGTTTGGGCTACGCGCTTTATTTCGGTGGTTTCCGAATCTGTGCTTACATTAATTGAACCCCCGTCAGTTTTCAAGATGTGACACTTTGACGGGTGTATGTCTAGGTCTCATATCTTGCGGGCCTGAGTTAACTAATTTTACATCGTTAGCAAACACGAATGTCGGGATGGACAAACCCCTAACTAAGTCATCGACAAACAGCATGAAAATTATCTGGTCCAGGACGGAGCCCTGTGGCACCCCACTCGTGACTTTCCCCTCCGTCGATAGCATCTATCTCACCCGAACGATGAAGGTCCACCTGTTCAAAAATGCCCTTATCCATTCAGGCACAGTTCCAGGAAAGCCAAACTTCTCAAGATTTTTAGGAGTACTCGGTGATTAACCGAGTCAAAAGCCTTTCTAAAGTCCAAGCAACAAACTTCGACTTTTGGTCTTCGTCCAACTTCCTTGTGACTTCATCTAAGAAGCACAAAAGGTTGCTGAAACATTACCTCTTTTTGAGGAACCCATGTTGGATCGGAGGTAGTAGGTTGTAGCGCGCAATATGCTCACCTAATCTGTTGCTAACGATTGTCTCAAGTTTTTTACAGAGGATACTAGTGAGACTAACTGGTTTAGAGTTCTCTGGCGCCTTTCGGTTACCTCCCTTGTGTATCGTCACAACTGTCGCTGTCCTCCAGTCTTTCCGTACCTCACTGAGTCTTAGGGATTTCTCGTATACTGCACACACAGAAGCCGCCAAAATCTCTGCGGGCGGCTTGATGATGGTTGGATGAAGTCCATCACTCCCCGCTGATTTGCCAGATTTTAATTCAGTGAGTATACTCAGAACCTGAGCTCTATCTACCTGTAGATCGCTCATTGTAGGAGCTAGTACCTGTGGCAGACGTGATGGTTAGCTGCTCCCATCATCCATTTTATAAACCCTTTCAAAAAAGTGTTTTAGGTATCTCGCACTTCTCTGCCTCTGACTACACTTCTTCCGCTGCGTCGTTTCTTAGGACCCTAATCGACTGCCTAAGGGTAGCCTTCGATTGTACAAACGCGTAAAACCTTATGGGATTGGTTCTAGTTTGCTGAGTGATCCTTAATTCATTTTTAATTTTAGCTTGTTTTATAAGCTTGTTTGCGTAATTTCGGGCCATTTTGTAGGCCAATCACCTATGCTGCTCTCCCAATTTTTTATAATTCTTACACGTACGCCCCCTGAAAGTTATCGCTATCTTTATGGGAGTTGTTCACCAAGCAGGGCCTTGAGAATTCTTCTTCGGTTGCAGTGGCACGTAGATGTCAGTGAGCTCTACTAGGCATTCCCAAAGTACGCTACATTCCTTCTAAACAGATGCATCTTCGTTGGGTGACCACCAAATGGTTGAACTAGCCTCTTGGAGTAGACCAGCCACATTCATTCGACCGAAGTTCCTGATGAATTTGGAGGGGGCTTTTTTGGTTTGTGCACGTCCTAAAGTGATTACACTATGATCGCTCTTGCCCAGCGGAACTTCTATAGTCACTTCACTAACGTCGTTCTCAGCTCGGGTAAGCACTAGATCTAAAATAGACGATCTCTGCCCATATCTGAATTGAGTTGGTTGTCGAACATGTTGATAAACTGCCTGCTCGTGGAAAACCCTTAGGAACTTCTCTTAAGAGTGACTATCTCCCGCATCAGCGTATTCCTAGTCTATTTCGGGCAGGTTAAAATCGCAAACTATGATGGTCTTCGTCGTTTTCCTAAGTAACGTGCTTGGTGTGCTTATCAGCTGTCTGTTCGCTTCTGATCTAGTCGAGGGTGCTCTGTAGACTCCAAGGATGACAAAGTGTCATCCACTGTTCCGAACAGTGCATCCAACTGCTTGCACATTGGGGGTACACAGTCTCAGTTCAGCGGTTTCCCATTAAGCATACTGATTCTTTACGAAAATCAACACTCCACCTCCTTTACCTACCCCCCAGTATATCCTATACACAGCAAAGTCCTGGGGATGAGGTGATCTATGACGTGTCTTGGTAACAACCGTTTTCCGGTCAGAATGACTACGTCATATTATGGGCATTAGAGTTTTAGTTCACCCCACTTATTTCCAACATTACAGACGTGTGTATACTTCTTTGTCTCAGTCCTGGGGTCTCTGTGTTTAGGCCATTTTTTCATGAGTTCCCTCGGGCGTAGCACCCGAGGGCTCGGCACTTTTTTCCTGGGGCCTTTACTCCCATACTGATCTCTCTTCTGAGTCGTTTTTCACAGGAATTCATTTTCGGCTGAGCCATCCTGTCGATAACTGTTTTCTCCAAGTCCAATTCAGATTCATTCCTATCCGGTTAAACGGAGTCATCGTTCAGCGACAATGAAGCTCCTACCCGCGGCTTTCTTATATCATCCTTTGGCCTCTTATTTTCAAGGGTTTGTGTACACCTCAATGTGATGACCGGGATTATAATTATAATCATATCTACGGACGAAATCTTCTTTAGCGGCTTTGTTTTTATCCCACCGGCCGCTATTTTGTTCATCTGCTTGTTCGCTCCTGGTTTATTCCGGTGCTGTTTTATGTGCCGTTTACCCCCTTACTGCAGGGTAATGGTGTTACAAGTAGTGGGTTCCGTTGTCGAATCTGTTGTTTGAGGTTTATTTTTGACGCTCTCGGTTGTCTTTTTCCACTTACCGAGTGATGCCCGGAACTGATGGGCTGGACAATATTTTGAGGGCTGCTTCTGAGTGGAGTGGAAGCAACGACCTCAGCATAACTCGGCACTCGCTGTCCACCTCGTAGTCTTTGAACCTTTACCAAGGTGTGGGTTCAAACACCTTGTGGGCCGCACTTTATGGGTGCCTCTTTCCTTAGTTGTGGCTGATCCCTTTCAAGACGAGCGTTCACTGGGGGTTGCTTAGTCATGCGATTTAGGTTATCTTTGCTATTCGGTATCCACCCCCAGTAGCTCGTTCTATTTTTTCACTACTGCATACTAGCATATCCCTTATAGTGGGATGTCCGAATTCGACGAGAATGACCCCAGCAACCCTGGCCACGGATGACCATTCTTGTCTCCATCTCTCAATCCTCTGTACCCTATTTATGAGTGCATACACGGGTGAACCTGCAGTTCTAAGGATATCCCGGACTCTTCGACCGTCGATATCCGCCCGGACCTTCACGTCTCTTATGTCGGGCTCCTCGCGGTTCATGATGGGGACGCATCTATTTCGGCCCGTCGTCAGTTCTTTTTAGCGTTTCACTTCAGGCACTTGTTCTTGAGGCAAGCAATCCTCTGCTCTAGGCATTTGATCGATCGCTTCTGGTCGAGATGAGTGTTGTGGTCTCGGTTGGCAGTACCGCTAGTCTCGAGCCCTTTTTGGTGCGCTTTCAAGTTGTGTTCTCTGCCATGGCTACGCACAGGTAACATATCCACTGGAACTCTAAATTACTCGAGTATATTTCATACCCTCTATTGTCTAAGTGGGCGCAGCCCGGGTGATACCAGTAGCCATAACAGTTGCACTGCATGCCGCTGAAGACTGACGTTTCACATTTCTGCGCACCGCAGAATTCCGCTTTCAACATTCTTTCACGCTTACTGTTACTAAGAAAGTTCAAGGTCTACGATCGAGAACTTAAATTCCACAAAACATGCTTCAATCTTAGGATAACCACAACATTAGACACGTGTGGATTTACCAAACCGTTTGTTCAAAAATCCTTCATAATCCGTTACGGCCCGTAAAAATCAGTTAGATATGCAATCCGGTTTTGCTGCAGCGAAATAATTTAGATTTCTCAGAATGTTTTCACCACGACAGAATTTTGAGCCACGCATCTCAAGCAGCATCAGTTGATCGGTCACAGACTAACCAGGAGGTACGAATACCCCTCCGGCAAGCAATAGAGAACCCGCAGACATGCGAAGATAAGAAAAGAAATGTTAGCCAGTACGGCGAGGAGGGTATGGGGAGCTGGAGTTAAACAAGTGAGGTGAAGGTAGTTGAAATGTATGGGGATTATATAGTTAATAATAAAGAAGATGGAAGGAAGGCGGTGTTTAGGAAAGCTAAGGATGTAGCTACTATCAAGTAATGACTATTTTTCTTTAGGCTGATTCAGGAAAGGTTATCTTCACACATATTATCAAGCCTTTTTGAACAGATCCAGCGTGGACGCCGAGACAATCTCATCAGGAAGTCCACTCCGGGCGTTGACCACTCTATAAGAGAAGTTGTTTGCCCTTTCTCTCTTTAATGCACGAGGTTTGACCAGCTTCAGCTGGTGTCTTCTCAAGGCTGGGTTATCACTGAGGGAGAAAAGTTGCCTGCTAGGCTGTGAGATTCCCTTCAGTATCTTGCAAACTTCTATCATGAAACCCCTTATTCGTTTATGAGATAGAGAGAACAAGTTTAACTCTCTTAGGCGCCTCGGGTACAACGTCATCCTCAGGACAGGAAAAAGCCTAGTGAAGTGTATCTGGATGTGTTCTAGAGTATTTCGGTTGCACACGAGGTTCGGTGTTCATGCCTGTACGCAGTATTCGAGGTGTGGTCATACCAGGACCTTGTAGATGGGCGGTAATGCTGCAGGTTTCCTCGATGCTACTGTTCTTCTCAGCAGGAACGGTGCCTTCAAAGCCTTTGCTGAGGCTAGTTGGCACTGTCTTGTGGGCTGGAAGGAACTGTGAATGGTGATACCCAGGTCCCTGACCTCATCAGTGATTTCCACCGGTGTGGGCACAGTGCCATTTATCACCCTCGTCACTGCGAGGGATCCCCCCATTAGTAGCCGTTTACACTTACCAGCATTTAGTGGCAACCATCACTCCTCCGTCCACTTCTGAACTTCGTCCAGGTCGTCCTGAATGGCGTTCTAAAGGGGTCACCGATAATTTTACGTCATCGGTAAGCAGAAAGGAGGGGTGTAGTATTCTCTTGGTCAGATCGTCTATGTAGATGAGTAACAGTAGAGGTCCCAGCACGGACCCTTGGGGTACACCACTGCAGACTGCTCCCTGAGTGAACAATTCACTCTCTACCATGACATAGAAGGGCCGACCAAGTTAGTAACCCGTAATCCATCTGAAGACCATGGCCACAACCAATCGAGAGTTCAGAACTCCTTCGGTGGTATACAGTCAAGCATGGCACCCACCACTGCGAAAAATAGTTAGTAACTTCCTGTCTGTCTCTCGCACTTCCGAGGCGAGAGATTGTTACACGTGAGAGTTCATCTTCTAGGCTACATCCCAAAACAAGGCAGAAAGAAACAAAAACATGCAACTCCTTTGATTTTTCTAAGTCGCTAGCTGGTCAGAACTCCACTTCAGAACCGAGTTCGTCCGTGAGCCATCTTGAATGCTAGCACGGTCTATAGTCCTACTAGCTTCACAGGTAGTCTGTTCCATATGTTGATCACCCTGTTGCTGAAGACGTGTGACCAGGCTATCAAGACCGAGGCTTGATTAGCTTCACTTCATTCCCCTTGTACGGGAATCTAGCGCTTCCCGGGACAGAGCTCTGGTATAATGATAGATAAGCCTTTCATTATCTTAAATTGTTCTATCATATCTCCCCTGAGCCTTCTCTCTTCTGAAGAGAATAGTCACAGGTCCTGAAGCCTTTGCTTGTTGTCTTTACCTCGCTGACCTTCAAACGTTCTCGTTGTCAGCCGTTTAACGCGCTCTAAACAGGGAGCATCCTATATGGAAAATACTTCAACGCGTTTTAGTACATTCGTTGCCAATTGGTTAGCAATCATCCGTCAGTACTCCACGGTGTTCCAATGGTGTCACATCCAGTCTGAACAAAATATTGCTGATATTCGAGAGGTATATCAACAAAAAGAAAATTAGAGTCATGGTTGGGAGGGCTAATGCTATTACAAAACTATATTCCACAAGAACCATTCCTATTTTCGGCCGCATTAGATGGCGTGGAGATGAAGAAAACTGTAGCACGCAAGAACACGGCTATTTCGTCGACAAACCTAGAACAGCTTACGCATTGTTACTCTCAATGGTATATTCTTTTAAAGTCAGTTGCATGGAGTATTCGTTCCGTCTCTTATATAAGAATAATGTATGCGTCGAGAAACAAACGTTACTCCAGCGTAGGAAACCTCACGATCGAAGACACCTACGGCGCACAATGGAAAGTTTTAAAAATGGTGCAGAATGGAACATTCGGTGGGTCAACATTACAGGCAAAATTTCAAGAAGCACGGAGCAGAGATATGGTGCATTCATTGTTCAGTTATGATAAATGGCTTGCTTTGTGTCAGTGGGAGACTTGGTTACGCAAACTACGCATCCCATTTTAAGCATCCGGTGATCCTAACCAATCGACATTGTGACTGATCTTATTATTCGCCACTATCACAGTAGAAAAGAAAATAGTGGTACGTCACACATTTTGTCAGGAATCCGTGAAAAATATTGGCTTGTCAAGCGGATCGGTGCTGTAAAACGAGTAATAGGTCAGTGCACAGTATGTCGGAAAATGGTAGCTTCTGCAGGTCAGCAGATGATGGCTCCCCTACCGCCATGTAGGGTCCAAGAGGGTTAGTGCTGTTTTAACTCAGTAGGAGTTGATTATTTTGGACCCCTGTTTGTTCACAAGGGTCGTGGTTCGGAAAAGAAATATGGCTGCATGTTTACGTGTTTACATACCCGAACAGTGCACTTAGAGATAACTGGCAGTCTCAATACAGATTTGTTCATCCTGTATCTATTGAGATTCATCGGTAGACGAGGAAGACCTTCAGAGATTTATAGTGACGACGGATCAAAGTTCGTGGGTGCCGTATCAGAACTTAAGGATACAAGTAAACGCTTGGACGGACATAAGATTAACTACCGTCTCGGATGCAATGGAATAAAATGATTATTTAACTCTGCTTCCTCAAGTCATAGGGGGGGGGGGCTTATGTAAGAGAATGATCCGCTATGTGCGCAGGTTACTGCTTGTGTTGACAAAGGAGCAGTTATTGCATGAGGAAACGCTGTCAACTTGTTTCGTAGAGATCAAAAGAATATTGAATAGCCGACCGCTAGTGCCGTGCTTATCGGATGATAAGGAAGGAAAAGCACCGTCTCAGAACAGTTTATTGTTGTTGACGGAGAATGAGCAAAACCTAGAAGGTCTTACAATGACGGAGAGTTATACTAGATGGTGAGGACAAGTCAATCACTTCGCTAATAACTTCTGGCGGCAATGGATGAGGGAGTAAATACCAACCCTGCAAGTGCGACAAAATTGGCTTTCGAAGCAGTGCAATTTAAAAACAGGCGACATCGTATTATTAGCGTCTAAAGCTACAACACATGGCAAATGGCCCATGGGTATCATTTATGCAGTCGAGACAGAAGGAAATGGACTGGTACGAACGACTGTGGTGTGTACGGGTGGCGGCAAGATAACAATAATAATAGGTGTAAATTTCACGAAGCCCGTGAGACATGCCCAATGCATGATCAAATGTTCAGAGCCAGTATACGTAAGTACATAGGTAGACAATAATAAATGGTGAGTATCAGAATGAAAACACAGAGTGAAAGGAGCACAAACCGGACAGGGTCATAGACGAATTTATGAAGGATGGAGGATGCAGCGAAAAATACATGTCACTAGAACTGCAAGTAATAGAAAAGCTGGTCTCGAAAAGATTGGCCGTACGGCAAAAGTGTGGAAAATACGAAGAGGAGGTCTGTAATACAAATGCTGCCCGATGGTAGAGGCATGAGGACAGGAATAGAAAGTGAGGAACACAGCAGAATAATACGTCGGTAAAGGAACATGTTTCACTCCATCCTGCAATACAACTCGCTTTTGGAGACAAGTTCATTGGGTTCGGGGCCTCAGTCAATCACGAGTGGTTTGGTTTATTTAGATGTACGACGCCTTTGTCTATTAGAAGGAGGTAACTAGTACCCGGGTGGTAAGCTAGATGGTGTGCAGGCGTATCGCTGTAAGTCCTAGAACTCCATTGTTCCGCTAGCGTAAGTGAGAAGGAAGAGCCTGAACAAGAGACTAACTGAGGTGATATTGTTCACTGTTCCTTTGGGGTCAGGGTGAGTTTCTATCATATCTTCCCTGAGCCTTCTGTCTTCTGAAGAGAATAGTCACAGATCCTGAAGCCTTTGCTTGTAGTCTTTACCTCGCTGGCCCTCAACCGTTCTCATTGCTGGTCGTTGAATGCACTCTAAACAGGCGGCATTCTTTTTAAAGAAGGGTGACCATGCCTGGACACAATAATCTAGGTGGGGCCTTACTATGGTCTTGTGCAGAGGTATGAATACCTCAGGTTTACGGCACGACCACGCTGATCTTAGTCTGAATATTTCACCCCTAGCTTTCAGTACCGCTATAGCACATCGATTCGACCACCTAAGATCAGCGGTTACCAAGATTCCTAAGTCTTTTACATTTTTGGATGCCTCCGCAGTGAAGGGACCTACCTCGTGGCCAATTGTGATACCCTCTACGGCTCGCGACAGCAGTTCACTTTTGCCAGCATTCAGTGACAAGTCCCACTAGAGGGCTCATCTTAGGACTGCTGTAATATCCCTTGCTAGATCCTCAGGCCACGATGACCTTCACATCTTCCGCGAGGAAAAAGCTAGGTGACTGGAGCGTAACGGCTAGGTCACTAATAAACGGCAAGAATAAGATGAGTCCCGGTACCGATCCTTGAGGAACTCAACTAGTGAGGTTCCTCAGACTAGAATTCAAACAAACTACTCTTACGTAGAAAGATCACCCGCTTAATAATCCAGATATCCAGCTTTATATGTGCCCCTTTATGCCGACGGTTTTCAACTTGATCAACAGTGGGCGATGATTCACCAAACCGAACGCCTTCATCCAACCTGCGAGTTACTTCATCTAAGAAGCACAAGAGACTGGTAAGACACGATTGGTTTTTCAGGAACATTTGCTGAGCAAGGCACTGCGTAAAATGTTCCTCTAAGTGCTTACAGATATGGGCCCTGATGATCCTTTCCAGCACCTTGCAACTAATGCTATTCAGGCTTACCGGCCTGTAGTTGCTCACTTCTGACCTTTCCCCCCGCTTTATGCATGGCTACCGCGGCGGATGTTTTCCAGTCCCGTGGTAGAATACCTTGTTCTAGGCTTAGCTTAAATAGCTGACACAGTGACTGAGCTAAGGTGCCCGCTAATAGCTTCACAATGGCTGGGTGAACACCGTCGGTACCAGTGGATTTGTTCATATGTAAGCTCTCTAGATGGTTCCTAACCATATCCTTCGTTAGAGGCAAATCGTCGATAAGTACTGGATGTATTTCATGCTGAATGTTTTGAAAATCCTTCCGAACCCATAATGATTTATGGTGAAATAACTTTATCTTTGTGTTGCTCTTATATTGACATTTCACGATCATGAACACCACACATCATTATTTATCTGTTAACTCTATGCCCGGCACATTTGAATTTTGCGTGGTTTGAGAACGGGAGCGACTGTTTGCCTCTCTCTGGACATCATATTTGGCTCGCTTGTTTGAGTGCTTTTGGCCGCATATTTGAGGTTTGCTTTATTGTACATTTTGTAATAATTTCGTTAATTCAGTACCGTAGAACATTGAGGATTAATTGTGTTTTTAATTCGGAATTCGTATCGGTTCGGCTACGCGTCACTCAAGTGCGAATTGGTTGACGTACACTGGAGGAGTTGCCCGGTCGCTGATTATGGGCGCACCGTTATCATTCCAACGAACGCTGCTAAGGTAGAGACTTGGTGTGTCCGCTTTGCTGTTGCCGTCTGTAGCAACACAAAACCCTCCAGTATTCAGCGGCCCTACGCCATCCATGAGTGTCCCTTTGGATTGTACACACCAGCGATATTTTTAGGATCGTCTTTGGCGCATTTGGCCAACATAAACTGAGTTGCGTTCCACTGTTTGCACCACGTCGAAGGCTTGCCGGTACGTTTGAATTCGGTTGTATTCCTCGCTGCTTTGAATATCAAAAACATTTTCAGTGTGTGTTTGTCATTAAATTGTCCATAAAAATCTATTGTCACGTGTATTAGGAAAATATCAGTAAGATATCATTTTTTTGAATTTTCACCGCAAAATTTAGGAGTAAACGTTTTAGTCCCGGGTTTGGTCATTTTTTCGGAATTTTATCTAAAATCTGATACAAGTGTCAATGATCGTTTTGTATTTATTAAAGTTTTCAGAGTATACCCAAAATTTTCCTTGTATATCATTTTTTTCTCCGTGTTAGCATGTCCAAGTTTGCTTTTCCTTGTTTGGTTACCGCATATGAGAAGAAGCGGTTTGAGGAATAGAATGTGGTGTATGTAAGCGTTGAGCACACCAAATGTGCTCTCGAATTAAACCGTAAACGTATAGTTTCTTCTGTAAGTACCCAGACTTGGAGTGCATGTGTACAACATGTGAGACTGCATCGAGGCTGGCGTTCAGTGCTTAAGCGGTAGGCGAGGAGCAAACTCCTCTAATAGTTCATAAACAGAAGGTTACAGGACGAAGCTCAGCTGTGAGCGTTACCCCGAAACGCTATGCTGCAGCTATGATCACGCATTGAAGTGCTGAAGGGAGCAACAAAGGATCACAGTCAGCATGTATGTCAGTACATGCAGATATACTAAAAGCAAAGAAACTCGCTAAGAAGTTCAGAGCTGGTGGTATCTGTGCGTCGATCAGTGCGCAAAGCCACCCACTACAGAAGAGGGTGCAAAACACCGTGGTTCTTGACCTTCAAAATAAGGTGAACCTGCTCATCAGGGAGTTACATGCCCTATCTGGCAGGGGGATGAGAAACTGCAACAAAACGGTGCTCATTCTCAACAAAGAGGAGCCTATAATCAGGGAGTCGAAAACCCGAAGAGAAATGGCCTGAAGGAGGGCGGTGGATATCCTGCGGTTGGCAGGATTACATCCCTCGAAGTCCCTTAAAAGAGTGTACATGGTGGGAGTGTGGAAGAACCCTGGGCCGGGTAGACAAATTTCAGCACGACCGATTCTCGTAGAATTCCGATATGCGAGATCTGCTCCTCACGAGGGCCGGTTCGACGGTGTATCGTACCTAGGGACCATTTAAGATAGTCCCCAAACTACCAAGGCAGATCCTCGGGCCCCAGAATCGAGCGAAGTCCCAAAAGCAGACACCTACAAAAACGGGGGTAGTGGATTAAAAGTCAAAAGGACTGAAAATGCCTCTCAATCATCTTACATTTCCTTATCTTTCTTCGCCGTTCTATCGTGCATTCATTCTGACAGTGGTTTTCATGTCGGTGAATTTTCCATTCTGAACCTCCTTTTTCACTTATTTACGGTGAAGCATATCTATTGGACCCACGCTTCAAGTGCTTTGTGCTTATATGTAAATGAGATTTGGTGCTTTTTCTTGTTTGATTACGACCAAAGTTTCAATTGGACGCTCTTTGTTGGATTAACCGTTTCTTTCGGTTAAACCACTTTTGGCTGTAACGCTCAAGATTATTTTGCTTGATCTGTTGAAGCATGCAGAATTTTCTTATTAACGTTTTGTTACCGCAGATATTTTCTGTGAATATGTGTACCATTTTGGCTGGATAGAGAATCAGGCTCATTATCGGACGTATGACTGTCTTATTTATTTTTTGATCAATGCCAAACTAGTAACGTAGGTTATTTATGAATTCATTTGGTTCTCGGTAATTTGGGCAACACGTTGCTCTGAGGTTTGGTTATCGTCATCGAGAAAGAGCGAAGGGTCATTTGATTGAACGCATACAGATGAGGTCTTTTTCGTTTCATTGCGACCAGAAAAATCGGGTTTTGGTTGTTACAGAACTCTCATATGCCCATCACTCGGGTAATTAATATGACGAACAAGGACGTTGATGACGATAAACTAGGATCCGGTCACACCACTGAAGAATCTCGAAAATTCCCTTTGCATAGATTTTCTGTTCATGGCTCTAGGGTTAGCGGGTCTAGTCAGCTAAGTGATGAGTTGAAGCTTAGCGTATCCTTAATTGAAATGAAGGAGCGTCATTTGCGAGAAAAAAATGGGGCAGCAGATGAAAGAACTCCAAGAGAAACACAGAAGTGAACTACTAGCAGTACAACAAGAATTGTAGACTGCAAGGCTCGCAGAGAAAATGGAGAATAATTTTCTATCCGTTCTACAGCGAGTGAGGATTGAAAAGATCGAGTGATGCAGTTTGTTGAAAATCATCCAGTATGGGACGCTATGGAGGCGAGTAGTCCATTTGTTACCAGGACAGCAGAGTTTGGTGAGCTAGAGAGAGATTCTAATACAATCACTTCCACGTTAGGCCAAATAACTTCAAATCTAGACCTACCCAAAGTAGAGCTGCTCTCTTTTAATGGGTGATCCGCAATGTACTGGAGGTTCATTCGTCAATTTCGAATATACGTTGCCTCCAAGACTATTCTCAATGATCTATTTGGGCCCTCAAACGAGGTGACGCGCACATTTTTAGATGAATTGTTGGAGGGTCTTAACATGAATAACTTGAATGCTAATGTGTTGTCTTGCCTGGCTATTCGAATGGAAAGCTGCATGATCGCTCTAGAACAACTAGTGTTACACGGCTGATCTTAAATCGCTTGGCATTTGGAACAAATAGTTAAAGGGTTGTCGTATTCTCCACAAAATAGGTAGACAGAGACCGTGGATTGAATTGCCCAAAATGACAGGGGGCCAAATTTTAGCGAACTGACCGAATTTATATCTGCAATGGCTAGAGTAGCAAGGAGTCGCTTTGGGCAACTTGCTAATCGAAACAGAAGAAGTAACAAATCCGTCCAGTCTAAGCAACCTCCGAGTAAGCGTCAATCTCCATTAAAGTGCAGTGTAAATTTGGTTAAGAATAATAAAGATTTACAAACACAATGATGTGTGATTTGTGCAGAAAGCCATCCGGAGGTAGACATCAAAATTTACTTCACCTCGTCAAGACGGTCCTAAAAACATGGCGTTAAGCAATCGGTGAGGCTCACTGCGGAGCAACTAGACTTCGGATCGATAGTGTCAGTCTGGGATTATAACCGGTCAAAATACGAGCTGGATTAAAAGAAGTTATCGGGTATGCCCTACTAGATAAAGGATCAGATACGACACTTATTAAGGCGAGTGCACTACTCCAATTGGGGCTAAACCAACAAAGAAATAATTCAAAAATGACCACACTGAGTGGATCAACCGAGGTGACTTTTGTCAGCGGTGCTTTTCAGGTTTTGTCTCTAAGTAAAACGAAATCAGTATGTTTGAAGCAAGCTGTTGTTATAACAGAATTACACGTACATAAGCCGGTTAGAGACATCATTGAAGGAATGAAAAAATGGCCCCATTTTGCAGATCTCCTGGTGGAATACATTGATTTAGAAGTTCTACTATTGGTTGAGTGCGACATACCGGAGGCGTATTGGGTACTCGACCAAAGGCTCGGCAGTAGAAAGAATCCTTATGCAGTTCGGACGCTAGAAAGTTGGGTGATTTTTGGAACTTCAGGCTCACTATCGGATTATTTTTGAATCGACTTGGTTTTCAATAATTTGGGCAACACGTTGCTCTGGGTTTTCGTTATAGCCATCGACAACGAGCGAAGGGCCATTTGATTGATCGAAAACAGATGAGGTATTTTTCGCTTCACTCGGACCAGGAAAGTCGCGTTTTGATCTGTCCAGTCATTCTGTTTCCCACCTAAATCTTCCTGGAAACGTTGCCCCCACTTTCCCACAGGAACTTTGTGAAACCCTCAATTCCGTATTTACCTCCAACGATTCAATTCCCACAACCATTTGCATGCCATTTTAAACAAGTGAATCTTTAAATGTCATTCGCTTTACTACCATGACATTGTTCGCATTCTCAATGTAACTAAGCCTTCCTCTTGACCTGTGCCGGATGGACTACCCCAAGTAGTCTACGCTTTGGGCCACCTAATATGCCCGTCATCCTGTTAAAACTATTTACTTTGTCTCAGATTGGTGGCATTGTACCATCTCAGTGAAAACGGTCTACTGTTATACCACTACACAAAAACCAGCTCATTCAGGATTCTACCAAATACCGTCCCATCAACGACCCACCCATAATCTCCAGAATAGCGGAAAAGTGCAATAAACGGCAGCTATCTGTCTATATTATTGATGCAAACTTAGTTAGCAAGAGCCAGCATGAATTTTCGAAACAGTTGCTCTTGTGAAACCTGCCAATTTGATTTCTTAAACCGTCCTACTAAAACCATGGACCCCGGTAAACCGTACAATGTAGTATATCTTGATATGTCCAAAACCGTTGACAAAGTCTCTCACCTACGTTTTATTGATAAAGCGCGACTTTATGGGAAAAGTGACCCGTTCCTCTCATGGATTTCTTCTCACTTATTAGGCCGCTCCCAGATGGATTCAATTGAAAACTCCTTCAAACCGGGACCCGTTACCGGTGGCGTAAAACAACGTAGCGCATTAAGATGCTTATTATTCGTTATAAGTACCAATGATATTTTGAAACCTGTCTCCTCACTTTATGTATCCACTTGATGATTCATCACCAATCTCTTGTTATAGATGGTAAAATTCTTGAAATCTCAAGAAGTATAATAGGAACGCCATGGTGATTGTCTTCTGAAACTACATCATATAATCACGTAATTTAAATAGTTGTTCGCACACACGTCACCTCTAAAGTTCTATCTACCTGTGGTACATTGTGATGCAGCAGTTGTGCTCACATTTCATTCCCTTGTCTTCACACACACAGACACACACACTACACTTTCCGAGTCTCAAACCGCGAGAAGTTCAGCCGACCCCACTCGGTGAATATTTGATAAAATTAATGTCGCCTATGCACAAACAAACTTGTCTCTTCGTCACTTATACCAATTTGCTAATTCATCACCAATATCCTCTTGATCTAATGTCTCCTAATATAATAATAATAATGTATATTTCACGAAGCCCGTGAAGCACGCACAAAGAATGATCATATGTTCAAAATAATCATATGTACAACCAATTGCTGGAATACAGAAGGTCCAGTTAGAAGATATACACAAAGAAGATGTTGGGGAAGCGGAACGAAAATGCACTGCAACGGAACACAAAGCGGGCAAGGTCACAAACGTAAATGTGGAGGATGAAGGAATTCACTGAATAAGCATGTCAATCTAAATTAAAGAAAGGGTAAACCTTGTATGGAGAGGATTGGATATGCCAAATTAATGGGAAAAAGGATCAAAGGTTTATGAAACAAAGAACGAGAGAAGATGGAGACTCGCGGATGGGAATGAATGGGAAGGAGTAGTACAGCGAATCCAAACATTTGTCACAGTACATCTTTCCCTGTCTGCTGTAAAACAACTTGCTTCCGAGGACACAATCATTGTTTTTGGGTCTTTGATCGGTAATAAAGTAATTTAGATTATTCAGGCGTTGGTCGTCTTGATGTGGGACTGATTACACGATAGACACCCAACCTTAAAACACCTTGTAAGTGAGGCAGGGGGTGTGATCCTCAACCTGATCCGGAATGCGGACGCATGTAGTCAAAACGGTGGAAACAGCCGTGCCCAACAACCATTGTCCGAGCCATATTGTCCATTGTGGGTGTAGACCCCAAGCCTTCGACAGGCCCAAGCCAGCCAAATTTGGAACAAAAAGGTGACACTCAACAGTCTGGGGTAATACCCAGCTGACAAGGGGTGAGGGAGAACTCAGCATGTCACAAAACAATATGCAGAGTGGATAATGCAATGAAGTATGTATACATACACAAATATAGATACTTAAATATAGAGAACGAAGGCGCAGCGCAAAACATTTAATGGGAATGCAGATACCATTGACGACCTCGAAGGTTCCAACGTTCGAGTGGTATTAAGAAAAAGGCGAAACGGCATATAGGGAGGAGAAATGAAGGGGTGTGATGTGTGGGTTTACCATGAAGGAGAACTTGGTGGCTATACTCCAGGGAGTATTCGCCGATAAGCTTTATATTCCACTGATATACTTTTGAGGATGTATCAATGTAATGAAATGCGATTGAGACATGAATGTGAACACCGCTTTCCGGTCAGCGTGTGTCACGGATTAGTAAGACTAGACATAGCAAGATCAGTTACGATTGCTACAGAATGAGAGTAATTGATGTCTATACTTGTAGAAGTATTCACCATAAAGTAACATATTCACCGATGAAGCTGAAAAACTCAATCAATGTACTGATAATAAGTCGTGAATATGAACGTGAGCACAGCAGCTTGGATAGCAAGTGTCACGGCATATTGGGAGGTAAAATTAGGTGTGAGGTTACCATGAAGGGGAACTGGGTGACTGAACTCGAGTGACTATTCACCAATAGGATTTATATTCCACTGATGTATTACACTTCTTGGGTCTCAGAAAGCGGAATGGATAATTAATGTTGAATATCTTTTAAGACGACAGTACACAACCATCGAACTTGAACAACTTTCCCACAATTAGGTCACTCCTGACGTTCGCCCTACCTGTGACACATTGTGATGCAGCAGTTGTGCTCACATTTCATTCCCTTGTCTTCACACACACACACACTACACTTTCCGAGTCTCAAACCGCGAGAAGTTCAGCCGACCCCACTCGGTGAATATTTGATAAAAGTAATGTCGCCTATGCACAAACATACCTGTCTTGTCATTATTTACATTCATTTGATGATTCAACCTTTATTTCGACCTGACTCAATCTCTCCTAATACATACTATATTTTTTGAGTCTGAAAGCACATCAGAAATAAGCGGAATGCCAAAGTGAATGTCTTCTAAGACACGAGCGTACAGTCACCTACCTCGTTTAGTTTTCACACTGATAGATAACTTTTAAGCTTCTCTCTACCTGTAAAACATTCTGATGCAGCAGTTGTGCTCACGTTTTGTTCCATTGTCTTTACACACACACACACACACACACACACACTGAACTTTCCGAGTCTCAAACCACGAGAATTGAATTCAACCCTACTCATTGAATATTTGATAAAAGTATTGTCACCTATCCGCAGCGAATCCAGTGTCCTCATTGTTGATTCTGGAGGACCCGTCTCGAACGAGTTACGCGTGCGTCAGTATTGATACGTCTGTCGAATTGCACCGAACGATCAATCCGGATAACAATACGTTTCACGTAGTCAAATATTGCCCGAACTGATCCCAGTGAGAGAAGACGATCGTCAAAATAGGGTTTGATTAATTATTGACACGGTACTGTTAATTAACAATAAGATTGAAGTTGCATATTCACAACGAACCTCGATAATGAAACCTCTAGGGTCACAATGTCCGAGAATCACGATTAATACAAATCAAGCAGCGTCTCAAAAATAGCGGAGTTCCACTCCAGCCGCTCGAGTCAACGATATTGAGAAGAATGTAAAAGTGATACAGTGAAACAAATACATGGTCCATGATGTGTGCGAAAAGATTGCGTGAAGAATTGATGCCGAAGCATTTGTTACAACTCGATCAACAACCACAAACAAATTCAACACTCATCACTCATATCCATTTGATGATTCGTCACCAACGTCGTCCTGACCTAATCTCTCCTAATACATACTACATTTCTCGAATCTACAAGCTGAAGAGGTGGAATTGAAACCCCATGGTGAATGTCTTCTAAGACGACAGAACACAATCACTTATCTTCAATCTATTACACACAATCAGTTACGTGTAACGTCTCTCTGTACATATGACACATTTTGATGCAGCAGTTGTAGTCACATTTTAATCCAAAGTCTTCACACACACAGTATACTTCCCGAGTCCCAACTCAGGCCGAACAAGGGGACACTCACTGAAAATAATGCGAATTGTTCCCATATTGTATCCCTAAAGTACCTAAAATAGTTCAAAATAACAATTTTAATCCGTGTACTTCATCCGATAAGCTGATTATAATCCAAAAATTCACCTTGGAATTTTTATGCAATTTCTAGGAAAATAATTAACTGATAATAATAATAATAATATTAAGTGTATCTTTCACGAAGTCCCGTAAAGCATGCATAGGCATGATCAAATGTACATAATCATCTGTACAGTAAGGTCGCAGTGAACGAAGTTACAAATGGAACACAAAGTGGACAATTTCTCGGACAAAAATGTTGAGGATGGCCGAATGCTCTAAAGGAGCAGAAGTAGGATGAAAAACAAGAATCGTTATACCAGATGAACGGTGAGATGATGGAGCATACGACAATCAATGAGTAAAATAACAAGAGGCGGCCTGCAGATCGTTGGACCGGAATAGAAGGAAACAGGCAGAAGGGCGGGTAGGATGAGGCAGAACAGAGTGAAACTGTCAAAGTATATATATGCACCTCCCATTGTGAAACAGATGAGTTCTGTAGGGTCTTGTTCATTGGATTCAGGGTGTCTCCGATCAGCAGTGGAATGATTTGGGTTATTTACTTTATTTAGGCGTTGGTCACTTTGATTTTGAACTGACTAAACGCTAGGCAACCAACCCTAAAACACCTTGTAGGTTAGGCAGGGGGTGCGTTCCTTCACCTGGTCCGGAAGGCGGACGCATGTAGTTAAAGCGGTGGATGCAGCCGCGTCCAAAATCCACTGCCGGTGCCAAAATGTCCATTGCGGGTGAGACCCTGAGCCTTTGTCAAGCCCAA